>CATIWQ010846599.1:0-10782 GCA_949673415.1 Euphorbia schlechtendalii | reverse complement strand
TCGATCCTACAGGGAATGACTAGTTCTAAAGATAAAAATGAGGAACGACAGAAGGAAAATAAAATATATTTGGATTTTAGTTGGGAGGATTAGAATGAAGAATGGATAGATATATGTATGGAAGATTAGAGATTCTAATATATAGATTTTCCTATGAAATAAGTATAGCAAAGAAAACATGTAAGTTCAACAAAGTTATTACGTTCACTAAACTAATCTAACATAATCGGTTCTAGACACTCAGATGTTCAATAATTCACCGCAGAATAACACATGAAATGATTTTTCTAAATCTAGTGCAAACGAATTAGGATGATTATATAAAACTCGACAACAATATTATTATGCTTAGTACAAGTCGCTCTCACATAGCCACATTTAGCAAGTTACCATTCCAAAAATGTTGGTTCACTAAACAGCGTTAAAATCATAGATCCAGTGAGTATATACAATCTCATTAACCCCGAAACTACTCTTAAAGTTAACTCCAATTTGATTAATATAAAAGACTTAACATGAAATACGCATTATGACACATAGACATATCATAAACATCGAAATCAAAAGTATAAGTAGAAAGTAAAGCAAAGTTGTAAGGTATACAAGTGAAAGCTAAAGTTGATCAAACCATATCCAATCTTTAATGGGAGTCATCAATTCCTGCAATTCCTGCTTCTGCTTTGAATTCGTTCTCGGCCTGTACAGAACCTCCGCTAGGATGCTATTCTTTGTGAATATCGAATAAATGAATGTTGAAGAATGAAAACTTTTATTGATAAGTGACTTGCAAGTACACTTATACAACAATTTCTCGAATATGTAGAGATCGAAACAAGGATTCGAATCACTTAAATATTTTCTCGCTAACATTTATGAACGTGGCGAAAACTAAATAATTTCACTCTCTATCTACGCACACACTATATCTCTCCTCTCTCTAATTCCAATGCCACCATGCCCGAAATTTTAAGGTTTGGAGCCCTATTTATAGAGTTCGAAGGGTTACGTCTATCCATACGAAGAGTTGATCCATTGGCGAAAGATTACATCACTTCATTGTGATTGGTTGAGAAGCTTCAATCTTATCCATAATGGATAGACACCTTTTCATTATTGGTTGAATTCTGATAAGTGCCTATTCGTTGGTAGTTGATGGCGGTTGATCATTCTTATCTGGCGATTGGTATTTAAGAAGATTTTACCAAAAAAAGGGTCCAAGTCGTAAACGCGATATACAAGTCACGACCGTGAATTTTTGTTTGACAATGCTTCTGAAGTGTATCAAGTCGGGACCGCGAATTGTTGTCAACACCATGAATTGTGTTTTTCTTTAGAATTCTTCTTGTAACTTCACCGATCTTCGATAGCTTTGATCCTTAGATAAATCTTTAAGTTCCACGCATCTTTTCGTACCTTTTTCACTCTTTTTACATAGAATTCCACTTTAGATCATTTTACTCCCAAGATTTACCTAGTATATTCATTTGCTCCAAAACCAACTACATACCACGTGAAATCTTTTATATCAAGTATAAAAATGACTTAAACTATAATGTTTAATGTGTAAAATTATATTGATAATAAGTGTAATTATACACTTATCAAAGCTTGATCGAGAGACTAGAAACAAAATAAACCGCTTGGAAAATTGAACCCATCCCAAGAAAGGAAAATTAAAAGGTGGACAAATTAGTAAGTCGGCTTCAAGTAGTGAAGAACAGAAAAAACCTCAAATGCTTGTTTGATGTGATCAGCTCCTCAAATAATGAGAAAGCCGATAACTTACTTATTGAGAAGTAAGATCTAGGATGGATGTAGCCAATTTACAATTACTTGGCTAGTAACAAGCTTACAAAGGATAAGATGGAGGCTATCAAAACTATAAGGAAAGCTATTCTCTTTATGAATATTGAGCTATATAGAAAATCACATTCGTATGCTGGGAAGAAGTGTGTGACGGCTCAAGATGGGGCAAGGATCCCGCAAGAGATTCATGAGGGTGATTGCATGTCACATCAGGCAGCCACCACACTAGTAAGAAGAGTCAACCTTGTAGGATTTTGTTGGGAACCCATGATACTAGACACAAAGACTTATGTTAAGTCATGTCACAAATGCCAAATACATGTGAAAAGTTATGCATACCTCATGCAATGTAATAGCCTTTATTTACCACTAGTCCCTTCGTAACGTTGGGAATTGACATAGTAGGACCTTCGCCATAAGGAAGCGACCAACGAAAGTGGATTCTAGTGGTAATCGATCATTTCTTAAAATGGGTCGAGGCAGTAGCCCTTAGCATGACCACTTTGGAAAGGATTTTTGAATTTTTTTCCTAAAAAATATCATAGTACGGTTCGGGGTCCTGCATAAAAGTATCTCAGACAATGGAACATAATTTAGGTCCAATAAGTTCCAAGATTTCTGCAAAGAATTCAAAATTGAGAATCACTTCAGCTCGGTGGCTCACCCACAAACAAATGGTCAGATGGAACTAACTAACAAGACTTTAGGTCAAGGGATAAAGAAAAGAGTGATGGAAAGAAAGGGAGTATGGGCAAATAAACTCACCAACTTCCTATAGGCATACTGAACCACTCTCTACATGTGAAAAAGCGAGACACATTTCTCAATGGTTTATGGAGTCGAGGTAGTCCTTCTAATTGAAATCAATTCGCCATCCGATTGGGTGGCATATTACATAGAGAAGGAAAATATGAGATATCACCTAAATAACTTGCAAGAAAAGAGAAAAAGGGTCTACGTCTTCATGGTAACATACAAGCTAGAATTGCCAAATAACATGATAGGAAGGTTAGGGAAATCCGCCTCAATATAGGTGACTTAGTACTAAAAGATGTTACCGCTTCACAAGTTAGAGAAGGGAAAGGAAAGCTTAGGGTAAATTAGGTTGGCCCCTACAAGGTGTCCTAAGTCCTCGGGCCAACGATTTAGAAGCTCTGTACCATGAGAGATAAGGAAATCCCACGAACTTGGAATGTCTTTAAGCTCCAATCGTACTATATAGCAAACAATTATTAAAGGGATCAGGGTAGTCGTAATCTTTTTCTTCCTTAGGATTTTTTCTACTGGGTTTTTCCTTTTGAAGTTTTTTAACGATGTAGAGTACCCTAGAAGAATCAAATGGCTGGATGCATAAAATTACTAGATGTAATATTACTATTTCAAATAAGATAACTTATTTCATAGAAATCGTGCACATTTAAGTACTAATCATACTTTGAGATTACACATATATCACTCAAAACATAGTGAAATAGATTAAGCGCGCCATACAAAATCAAGTGGCTCAAATGTTGAAGACCTTATAAATAAGGCTAAAAATGAAATGGCATGATAAAGGGCTGTAAAATCAAGTATGAATAGATATATCTAAGGCATAACATCATAGTGAGGAGGTATTATTTTCGGACCGTCCCTATCAATCATTTTCACATACAAATTATGAACTGAATTGAAAATCAAGGAAAATATTAATGCGAAACTTAAAAATAAACTTAAATATTAAATTAATAGGTAATAGCCTGAGAATATATTAATTAAGCTAGTGGCTAAAATATTCTTACAGTGACAAAGGAAAAGAAAACATAAAGAAAAACTATTCGGCTCCTCCACTTGAATTTCCTTCTAGGTCAGTGACGGATGTATTGGCCACATCATTCCCCTCCTTCTTCAGATCTGGAACATCTTCTTCGAGGAAAGTCCCTTCCTCCTCCACCTCCGACTCACCAAGAAATTTTATTCCTTCAATTAAATCACTCAGGATGTCCAAGTGGAGTTGCTAACAAGATTGAAGGTTCTGATGGCTAATTTCCCGGCCATTTAAGGCAAGATCAATCATTCCCTTCTTGTAAGACTCGATCGCCTTAGAGACCTCGACCCTCATACTAAGAAACCATCTCTTGAAGTTTATCTTTGGCTCAGCATAGATCCTTGACCTCCCGGGACACCTCCTCTACCTTCTTGGCTGACTCTTCTAGATACCTAGCCAACTCAGCATTCGCCTCCACCGCCTCAAACTCGAAGAGGAGGCCCTTTATCTTCTCAAGCTCTTGGTTGGTAATTTGAATGATGCACTCTAGCTGGACCATATCCCGGCGCTTCCTAACCATTATAATAGCTAGATTAGCCCTCTGTTTAAGTCAAGGAAAACCAAAGAAATAAGATAACATACAAAGATTGCATATTAACATAACTTGATCAAGGGACAAACCTCAATACTAAGAGTCAACATGAATTTGAAAGTATGAAGGAGGGACTCAGACTCTATGATGTCTTTCTCAGCCGAAAGAGGAAGGATAGTCTTCAAGATATTTTGCACAGGGCTAGAGAAAATGGAAGGATCTATGCCGGCCAACAAAAGAAGGTCCTCACGTATCGAGGTAGAATTGACCTTCCTGGATGAGGTGGTAGTAATGTTCAAATCCTCAACTTGAAAACATAAATAAAAATCAATACGAAGTAAAGAAAATGAATAGATTCAAGAATCAATAAAAATCATTACCGGCTCGAGGGGAGTTTCTCCGGCAGAAGAAGGATGTGGAGGTAGATCCACGGGAGCCTCTTGTTGGTTATCTAGCTCCTAAACCTTGTGCTTCCTTATTTTCTTCTCAAGGTCGGTACCTCAACCCCCAGGTACTACATCAACAGCACCCTTAATTAACTCGGCAGTCTCTCGCTGATTAGACCGCTTGTGATCCTTAGGCCGCTTGGCTACAACTGATTTTTTGAGTTGGATAAGTTTCGAAAGGTTAAGCATTTTCTATAAAATAAAGGAAAGAAATGATAAGCATACCCGAAAACCCCTTAGGTCTCAAATAAAAAATATGGTCTGGCTAGCCAGGCTCAATTATCCTAATGTTCCTTGCCATTGCCCTACTTATGTTTTGACAAGAATATACCTCCTTTCTAAGGGCCTTAAAGGTCTCTACACTAGAATGTACCCTAAATGACTCGTACAAACATAAAGGCCCAGGCGGTTGGAAATTAGGGTGTCACTCTTCTTGCTTGATAAAAATATAGTACTATTTAAAGTAATTTGAATCTACTTTGTTGGAAAACTTGTAAAACCTTCCTCGATGTTTAAAATGATAGTGGTACCTCGTTCTTGGTTTTCTTCAAAGTGGCTACCTGCCTGAAGAATTTCGTGTCGAACGTTAAATTCAAACCTTAGCAGACAAGGTAGTGGCTCACTACATCGATCCAAACATCGGGATGTAGTTGAGCTGGGTAAAGATGCCACTCCCTAAGTGATAAGTGTATAATTACACTTATTATCTTGATATTTTCAATCATAAAATGATATGGTTTACAGTCATTTTATACTCCATATAAAAGATTTCACGTGATATGTAGTTGTTTTTTATGTAAGGGCAGAAACTAGGTGAATCTTGGGAGTGAAATGATCAAAGATGGAATTATATACAAAATGAGTGAAAAAGGTGCAAAAAGATGCATGGAATGCGAGGAATTGGTGTAGAATCAAAGTTGTTAAAGATCTGCAAAGTTGTAAAGAAGAACCATGAAGAAAATAGCATGTCACGATCGTGATTCCTGTTCACGATTGGACAAATCACACCCGCGACTAACTATTGTGATCGTGAATTATCATTCTTCACAAGAAAAAAGTTACCGACTAATATTCACGATCGTGACATGAATGTTACACTCATGACTTGTGACGGTTTTGGATAACTCTTCTCAACTTCCAACCACCGGATAAGAACGATCAACCACCAGATAAGAACGATCAACTGCCACCAATTGTCAAATGAAAAGACACCTCTTAGAGACAATAAAGCCATGAAAAGGTGCCTATCCACTGATGATAAGGATGAATTCTTGCATCCAATCACATGAAGATGATGCAACCCTTCACCAATGAACACGACTCTTTGTTTGGATAAACGCAACCCTTCACACTCTATAAATAGGGCTCAAAATTAATTATTTTTTTAGCATGAATGCATGGTGATGAATGGTAGCAGTGTATAACGTGTATGCCATAGATAGAGAGTGAAAGACATAGATTTTGCTAGTTCAAAGTGTTAGAGAGAAAAATGTATAAGTGATTCGATTCTTGTTTTGATCACTAGATTTCTCCACATATTTGAGCGATTATTGTATGAGTATAATTGCAAAGCACTTATCAATAAAAGTTTATGTTCTTCAACATTCATTTGTTCGATATTCACAAAGAATAGCATCCTAGCGGAGGTTCTATACTAGTCAAGACTGAATTCAAAGTAGATGCAGGAATTGTGGGAATTGACGACTCACATTAAAAGAGTGGATACGGTTTGATCAACTTTAGCTTTCACTTGCATACCTTACAACTTTACTTTATTTTCTACTTATACTTTCTAATTCGAAGTTTATGATATGTCTATGTATCATAACGAGTATTTCTTTTTATGTCATTTATATTAATAAAGTTATATGCTTTTGAGTTGACTTTAAGAGTGATTTGGGGGTTAACAAGATTGTGTATAGTCACTGGATCTATGATTTTAACGTTGTTTAGTGAGCCAACATTTTTGGAGTGGTAACTTGCTAAATATGGCTATGTGAGAGTGACCCGTACTAAGCATAGTATCGTTGTTATCCAGGTTTTTATAAGTGTCATAATTCATTTACCCTAGATTTAGGAAAGTCATTTCATGTATTGCTCTGCGGTGAATTATAGGATATTTGGGCATCTAGAACCGAGTTTGTTAAAGTTATCTAGTGTTTAAAACAACTTTGATTATTTTGCATATTTTACTCTACTATACTTGTTCTTAGGGAATATCTATATGCTTTGCACCTAATATGTTTATGCATCTATTCATTCGTCTGTTTACCATTCAAAACCCTTAACCTTTAACTCACTATATTTTCTTTCATCCCGTAACTCTAGTTGATCCTTAAAACCGAATTCCTTTCTTGTGGGATCGATATATTTTAAAACTACATCGCAACTGTATACTTGTAGCTATCATCATTTTTCTATTTGATAAGCAGTACTGACAACACCCGTTCATATTAAGAACTTTTATATTATTAGTAGAAAAGTGGCGAACACTAAGCACATTACTTATCCCTTTCTATAGCGGATAAATGAAACCAAACCAAATTTGGTCCATATAAATACCAAAATAGCATGCTGGCGGATGGGTGATTCGTTGGAACTTTGAGGGAAGAAGGATCTTGTAGTCTCTCAACTAGGGAAACACCTCCATTCAAACTCTAAATCTGTCTTAACCTGAATCGACTTAACAAATTCTACCCAAGGCGTCTTATTGATGATTTCTCTCACCTTGTCTTTTCCCTTTTCCAAAGTAGTGGGTCGTGTGGCCACATGTTTCCTCATGGGCCAAGTAGAGGCCCTCTTCATCTTACCCATGTGAGGCAAAGTTTCAGGCATTGTTCTTTAGGGAGGCATTGGAACACATCCCATCTCCTCATCCAACTTTGCCCATGCTAATTGAGAGGAGTGAGATTCGGAGGCGGATTTCGAACTAGAGGCTGCTCGAAACTATCCGCTCACTCATTAGTCGAATGCAAGTTAGGTATTTCCTCTTCAATTGGATGAGTAATCTCCAAGTGGAGAGAAACAATCAGTACGGTTTACGTTAAAGGTTGTTGAAAAAATCCCTAGTATCGCAAGTTCGCCTAATCAAACTCCCTATCCAATTAGCTACTAGTTTTAAATGACGAGCTGGACATCGCTACCTATTAAAATCCTATGAAGTTAAAATAAATCCTAAAGCATTAAAAGTCAGTTCAAGTCGCTACAAACAACATTCAAATTATTTACACTGGTAATATGGATCAAACAGGGAAAATCTAAGGAATTTCATTTAGAATATTTTTTTCTGGAAAAGCGACGTTGAAGATACCAACCAAAATAGGAACAAAGCGCATTCAAAGTTGAAATTTCACTAATGACAAATTAGTGCGACCAAGAACAATACAAAATATAAAAGTATGACAAAATCTACCACAAAAATAGTCCAAAAGATGAACAATTACAACATTTCTCCTAAAGATACATGGTGGAGAAAGATAAATGCCAAATCAGCATGAAGAGAAGTTAAGAAACTTACTTGTTAAGGTAAATGGAAGGCTAACGCTGTGATCAATGGAGAATTGGAAGAAAGTAGGAGCGCCAAGAGAGGTAAAATTGGAATCGCCGGAGAAGCTTGAGAGATTTTCAGAGAAGGTAAAAGTGAAAGAAAGAAAAATGATTTTCTTTAAATAAGAGTTAGAGGGAAAACTGAAAAGACACCTCTTCCCTGTGTAACACGTGGTTCAACATCAGCTCTATATTTAAAATTTGGAAAGTTTCAAATGATACAATTGGCGCTAAAAAAGTGCACCCAAAAAGAACCCTAAAGCGTATCCTAGAAGCTTCCCAACGATTCAACTGGCACAAGAACTACCTAAGGCAGGCAGGTTCCAACGGCTGAAGTCCTGAAAGAAACTTCACATCACTTGTGGGAGGAATTCTGATAACATAGTCAAATATCGCTAAGCGGCAGGCTCAATCCTGATAATTTAAGGGCCCCAGGTAAAATAATATAATAATTAATAAAAGCGTACCCTCAATAAAAAAGTAGTAATAAAAATTAATTTTTTTGTAAATCTAGGATTTGATATCAAAACTTTTTAAATCTTTAACAAGTAACTTATAAATTCATTTAACATTAATTAATGTTCATATTTATCTTTTAAATATTAACTACTAAAAATTTAAACATAAAAAATATTTTTGGGTCATTTCCAACCAGGGGCCCTGGGCAGGCGCATCCCTTGTACCCTGCCAAGGGTCGGCCCTGCTAAGCGCATGCTTATCACATGGAAGCTAGCCATGCAGGATAAACCATCTCGATAACAATAGAAGGCCAAGTCTAACCTTGTCCTAGTAAAGGGATAGGTCCAAGCGGCTATCAAACCAAGTTAGTTTTTACTCCTGGAGAGATCCCGGTAGTTAAGGAATAGAATCCAACTAAGATACTATTTCCTAAGAGCCTTATACGCAATAAAGACAGTTTATCCTAATTAGGACTCGACTTGTACATGAAGCAGACTCAATCCTATTGATGAGATAATCATTTAATTAGGCAAGAGTTCCATTTGTGATACACCTCCCTCTCCTAAACTAATTAGGAGTCATGCAAAACCTATAAAAGGACCCATTGGTAACCATTCATAGATACGTTACTCTTAATACTCAAACTTCTTACATTCTCTCTTAAATCCGATCTAACTTAAACATCGGAGAGGCTACGCCGGTCAATCGATTAATCCCCTAGAATGACTAGTCTGTTTAATAGGAACCTCTACAACCAAAAAAATGAGCAAAAGAAAAATCTCAATCAGAAGATTAACACTTTGAACCACTTTCCAACACTAAGGCCCGTTTCTCTTCAACTACAATTCAATTAAGTTCAGTTAAGTTAAGTTCATCTATGTGTAGTTATAAAATTACAGTAAAATAAATTCAGTTCAGTTCAATTTGGACCCTGTTCTCTTCAACTTCTTAAACCTGAACTGAACTTAACTGAACTGAACTTAACTGAACTTAATGGACCTGAATTGAACTAAACTGAACTGAACTTAATGAACCTAAACTTAATTGAACTTAATAATAAATATATTAATTATTAAAATAATAGTAAAACCCATTAAATATAAAAATAAATAAATTATTAATAATCATTACAAATAATATTATTAATCACTACCTATATAAAATAATTAATAAAACAATTTTAATACCATTAATAACAAAAAATTTTATAATACTTAAATTCATTTACTTAAAATTTTATTATTCAATTAATAATTATTGTTACAATTAAACGTGAGCTAATAATAATAATTATAATATATCATATCTTCAATTCAAATTATCACTTATTATTATATTATAAAAACATAATAGTTATTTTAATAAATAAATATTTTTATTTATTATTCCATATCACATTTTCTAATTAATTAATATTATGATTATGAATAAAAATATTATTATATTATAGTTACATTAATACTATTATTATATCAATAACACTAGTAATTATCACTATTTAAAAATTATTTAGACTATATTTATATTCAATATTAACTACATTAAGTAATAATTATTTTTCTATATTAATATTTTTATCAATATTATTCTTTTTATTGTTATTATTACTGTTAATTTTAATTAAAGATTAATTAGAATAATCATTATTATAATTAAAATTTATGGACCTGAACTGAATTTAATAGACCTTAACTGAACTTAACTTATCTTAACTTAACTTAACTTAACTTAACTTAACTTAATGGACCTGAACTGAACTGAAGTGAACTTAACTTAACTTAACTTAACTTAACTGAACTTAACTGAACTAAACTGAACCAAATTGAAGGTGAAGAGAACATGGCCTTCATCATCCATGTGATAAATAAGATTTCCTTCATGTTGTGAACAGATATGGCTGAACTGTCCTTGCATTTTTTTTATTATATTGTACCATTATCATTAAATATTTTTTCATTATATATGATTAATTTCTTAACATTTGGATTCTACGTGATAAATAATTTTTTTCTTAGGATCTATTTTTTTCAATTTTTAAACTTGAACTGAACTGAATTTAATGGACCTGAATATAAAGTAACTTAACTTAATTTAATGCAATTGAACTCAAATTAACTTTATGGACCTGAACTTAATTGAACTTACAATAATACATTAATTATTAAATAATATAAAAAAACTATATA
>CATIWQ010846553.1:0-22573 GCA_949673415.1 Euphorbia schlechtendalii | reverse complement strand
TAACATAATCCATAAGCCTTGGTTGAGGTGGATCTTCATCTTGATTCAGATCAGGATTGGGATTTGGGTTTGGGTTTTCAACTTGAGCCATCCTTCTCTCTTGTCTCTTATAAATTCATTTCCTTGACCTACCAAATCGTTTTATTTCTGATTCGAAAGACACCAAACTTTCTCCCGAACTACGTGTACTTAGCATGCACCCGCTAGAAAGAAAACTTAATGAATAAGCAAAAAAATATGTTAATAAAATAGAATAAAAATAATGATAAATCTAAAATATATGTAAGATCTCTAGGACACGATTAACTTCCCAAATGATAACTTTGAAACACTATTGCCTTCCCCAGCAACGGCGCCAAAAACTTGTTCTCCACTTTTCTACTAATAAGTTTAATCTGATATGGTTCTAAAATCTCGTGAATTGTTAGCTCTCAACTGCGCTAAAAACTTGTTCACATATAAAATGTAGGTGTTGTCAATACCCCTTACCACATAGAAAAATGATGATAACTGCAAGTATACAGTTGCGATGTAGTTTTAAAAGATATCGAGCCCACAGGGAAGGAACCTGGTCTAAAGATACTTGGGAAGCTTAAAAGTAAATAAAATAAAAATATTTTAGAGATTTTTATGAGTAGGAAGATTAGAATAAAAAGTTGAGTAAATATAGATGTGATAGATTAGAAACTCTAAATAAATAGATTTTCCCTACAGACAAGTATAGCAAAGAAAACATGTAAGTTCAACGAAGATGTTACGACACACTAGATTATCTAACAGATTTGGTTCTAGATATTCAGATGTTCAATTATTCGCCGCAGAGCTACACATGAAATAACTTTTCTAAGTCTAGCGTAAAAGAGTTAAGACAATTATGAAAACCTGGACAACATCAATACTATGCTTAGTACGGGTCGCTCTCACATAGCCACATTTAGCAAGTTACCACTCCAAAAATGTTGGCTCACTAAACAGCGTTATATCACAGATCCAGTGATTATATATGATATTGTTAACCCCGAAACTACTCTTAAAATTAACGCCAATACATATAACTTGATTAACATAAAAGACTTAGCACGAAATACGCATTATGACACATAAACATATCATAAACTTCAAAATAGAAAGTATAAGTAGAAAGAAAAGCAAAGTTGTAAGGTATGCAAGTTTAAGCTAAAGTTGATCAAACCGTATCCACTCTTTAATGGGAGTCGTCAATTCCAGCAATTCCTGCGTTTGCCTTGAATTCGGTCTCGGCCCTTACAGAACCTCCGCTAGGATGCTATTCTTTGCGAATATCGAACAAACGAATATTGAAGAATAAAAACTTTTATTGATGAGTGATTTGCAAGTACACTTACACAACAATCGCTCGAATACGTAGAGAAATCTAGTGATCGAAACAAGGAATCGAATCACTTAAACATTTTCTCGCTAACACTTAAGAACGTAGCAAATCTAACTATAAACACACACTATATTTCTCTCTTTTTCTCTGCACTTAATACCCACTGGTGTTGCACTCTATGCTACGAAATTATTGAGGATTTGGAGCCCTATTTATAGAGTTTGAAGGGTTGCGCCTATCCAAACGAAGAGTCACATCCATTGGTGAAGGATTGCATCTTTTCAGTTTGATTGGTTGATGAAACTTGATGTTATCCACAATGAAGAGGCACCTTTTTCATGATTGGTTGACTCCTAATAAGTGTCTTTTTGTTGGTATTATATGGCGGTTGATGGTAGTTAATCATACTTATCTGGTGGTTGGTAGTTAAGAAGATAATACCAGAAAACCGTCCATGTCACGACCGCGATATGTGATTCGCGACCGTGAACCTTTTGTTGGCAGATTTCTATTCTGAAGTGACCAGGTCACGACCTTGAATGATTATCGCGACGTGAATTGAGTTTTCTTCAAAAATCTCTTTGTAACTTCACCGATCTTCGAAAGCTTCGATCTTAAGCCAAATCTTTAAGTTCCATGCATCTTTTTGCACATTTTTCACTCTATTTTCATAAAATTGCACTTTTGGTCATTTTACTCCCAAGATTTACCTAGTATCTGCATTTGCATAAAAAACAACTACATACCATGTGAAATCTTTTATAAGAAGTATAAAAATGACTCGAACTATAGTGTTTATTGTGTGAATTTATCATGATAATAAGTGTAATTATACACTTATCAACCATCTCATGAATCCATACTCAGCACAACCTATAATCGAGGACGAAGATAACTTACGCCCAAACTTCGCAATGCCGAAGTTTGAAAAGTATGTGGGATCTGGAAACTCGCGCGCTCACTTAACGCATTATCAGACCATGATGAGAGCATTAAGGGCCAGTGAACGGATGATGGCTAAGCTCTTTGTCATCATCTTTGGCCACCCAGTCAATGAATGGTATAGCAACCTTCCGATAGACATAGCTACTGATTGGAATAGCCTTGCTCAGGCTATGATGGGGCATTATGGTTTCAACTCTCAAATGGAAACCATAATGCAACATCTAGAGGCTATAAGGCAAGAGCATGGTGAAAGCTTCAAATGTTACTATGCACGTTGGATGGCCACACAGGTAGGGCTTCGGGCTCGCCTAAGTCTACCAGAGATTATAACCATGCTTCTAGATGGTGCACTGCCATCATATAAGAACAAGTTTGGGTTAGACATCTTTACGAGCTATTAGGAAGTGTTTGAGAAGGCAAACAAGATAGAGCACTTTGAATCCATGGACACATCTAGGGGGCACTAGTATTGAAAGATAACCAAGGGAGGATTATGTAATAAATTGGCATTTAGCTACTTTGCCCACGAGGCTTTTGAATTTTTGAATAAATTAAACTTTGTTTACTTGCTTGATATTCTATTGATGACATCATGCATTCTCATAAGCATATACATAATGTTTTTAGCACATGTGACACATCATATCATGAAATTAATTTGGGTATAAATGGATTCCCCACAATTACAATAAATTTCAAATGATTTGACTCTTGAGAGAAAGTGAGATAAAATAATGTACTTACAAACGCATGATAGCATCTACCTCATCATATAAAGACGTAAGGTTGATAGAAAGATCTCCAAGCATGAAACGTCCACCAACTACTGAATAAGTAAAACAAAGGTTAAAAGGATCGAATCCAAAATAAGACCAAAGTGTCAACAAAGTAAATTGAAGACAAACCACCATAGAATACAAGGAAGGAGTCAGATTATTGAACGTGTCAACAACTCCATCACATGGCTCGCCACCATTCATGGGGTAATCAAGCAAAAGTCAAAATGACCAAAGAAAATTGAAGCTCCCCTAAAGGATCAAACAACTGGCACAATACTAAAGGGAAAAAGGATTCAGATCATTGAACACGTCAACAACTCCTTCGCCCAGCTCGCTAACATTTGTGGGCCAATCATTATGCCATTGAACAATTGAACTTAAAAGGAAACATTGATGACCAAGACTTATCATCACATACACCTCAAGCTAGCAAAGCGGCATGAGCACCAACCAATTGATCAGAAACGTTATTAAAGTTGTGGACATGGACGGTAGTCGAACCATCAAATCAACCAAGTCTTACACAATTGTAATCACGCATAGGTGAAAGAAATAAAAAGCAGTACGAATAAAAAAATAAATTAGCATGTCAATTAACACTCGGTTAGTTGAGCAAAAATTAGGGCTTCTTTTCAAAACACTAAAAGAATAGTTCACTGAGTTGAAAACTCGAAAAGGGTGACTTAGGCAAAAATTAGGACATCGAGAGAACCACATTGGTTAGAAAACTTGAGAGGGCTAATCAATGGCAGGAGTCAAATCATTTGAAACATTTATACCCCTATTAACTTCATCAATGAATTGTCATTTTTGCTAAGGCTTTATGCATATGCTTGTGAGCACGGGAATTTGTACCAACTCGCGCGTTCAATGATGATGGCTTTTTAGGATTTTTATCCTTGGATCACACAGTTTTCGAACGTTCGATGATCTTCAAATGGGAGTTCTCCTCGTTAAAAAAATAATAATAATATATACCGTGGACCAAAGATTGGCCACCCTCGCCAAACTCTCTAGCGACCTCGCCAAACTCTCTAGCGACCTCGCCAACATCTTTGGTGAGGCAAGCCTTGCCAAAGAGTTTGGTGAGGTTGCCAGACCCTTTGGCGACCTCGTTAAATTTTCTTACCTTTTTAGATTTTTGAGTTTTTTCCTATAAATAGTCGGACCTTTTTGGATTGAAGAGGGCTCGAAATTTCAGAGAAAAATCTGGAAAACACTACAAAAAGATTTTCTTACAATATTTTCTTGGATCCAAAACACGTTTGGATTCCAACTTTTAATTATTTTCAAATCATTCTTCATCTACATTTCTTCTCAAATCCTCAGATATTCTTGAGTCTAAAATAAATTTAGAACCCGAGTCTGATAATCTTTTCGATAAATAAACACTTATTTTCCAATTGACACTACAACTAAATCAAAATGAATGAGCAACGCTCCCGGGGATCGAACGGATTCGCCGAAGTGGATTCACGCTGAAAGGGTAAGCCTTTGAGTTCCTAGAATTACGGATTCTGTGCTCTCTTCTACTTCATCTTTTTCTGATTTTATATGTGGACCTAGGAATTATATTGTTTAGTATTATTGTAAATGTTGTAATAATTCTCTTCATCTCAATTTTCTATTTTATTTATTTAGAAAAGATATGTACTAGAATACCCCACGAAGGGAATAAAAATTATTCCTGGATAACAGACCTCACCTTTTACCATGCGGTCATTTTCACTAATAAAATTGACCAACATATGTGTAAATAAAAATGAACCATTTTTATTTTAATAACTTTAAACCATCGATGTTTTAATTAGGCCACACGGGACCTTTTTAAAATCAAATCGAACATATGTACCGTATCTCATGCTAACCTTTGTGGATGCAGGTTAGATGTATGTATAGAAATTTATTTTTCCTTTGGGTATTGCAATTTTTTTGAGAAATCTAATTAATAGATTAGACGGGCGGTTGCATTCCCCAAGGTTATGTAACCTTTAATCTTTACTTTTCCGCATTAATAGACTAGGCGGGCGGTTTAATCTTTACTGCTTTGTGGATGGATTTACTTCTCTTTTTCAATACGTGAATCATGCACATAAACTCCAAAAATGACATAACTTCGAATATGCGTAGTTAAGAAAATACGATTTTCTATAGATGTAATATAATGTGATCACATAAGAATAAGTAACTTATCCCGGACCTGAACCTCTGTATCTTATTGGGCCATCCCTCGAACATTAAGCCTCACAGGATCTTAATTCCTGGAAAGAGCTAATGGCGACTCCACACTAAGAGACGATGGATTCAGATTTGACCGATCTAAATGTTTTCACTTTCTCTACCAAAATTTTCTGGGTCGTTGACCCGATGCCCTTTTTAAACACCCCGGTGGACCGCGCCTCTCATCTCCGCGCTCTCTCGGCCCACTACTCCGTGTCGTCCGCTCCTAATTCTTATCTTAATTGCTTGCATACCAGTGGTAGAATATCGCAAGTAAACATCCAAAAAAATAAAAGAAAGAAAAATGAGTCTGCTGGATTGAAAACCTGAAAGGGCGGTCCAGGAAAAAATTAAGACAAGGTTCGATAGATTGAAAACTCGCAAGGGCAATCTATGCAAAAGTTAGGACCAATGAAATATCAAATTCATCATCTCATCCTTGTGTCACGGCCCGCAAATCTTGTCTCGCAAATTCTCGCGGACCACATGCGAGAAAGCTCGCAAAGGGGCAATGCTACAAAGTTAGCCACGACGTGATGAGAAATCTCGCATGAAGGCATGCCACTTCTGCCACAAACGGATGCGCACAAAGGTGAAACTTCATGGAAAGGTCCATGATGTGTTTAAAATGCAATGGGTAAAGTTTTATGCGAGGAAATATTAATAGATGGTAGAGTTTTGCGAGAAATGGGCTAAAAAGGGCGTGCAGCCCGCAGACAGCTCGCATAGCCCAGCCCAAAGTTAGGTAGAATGCTGCAAGGCCCAGTTTCCTTGCTAAAATCTGCTAGAAAATTCCAGAGACAGCTGGATAGCAAGGGAATTATCCAGAAATCTGTCACAACTGACCTAGGGCAGATTTTTCTCCATGAAAACTCTAGATTAAGCATTTCTAGCCATTGGATTTGGGATATTTCTAGAGGATAGATCTAGGCCCTTAGTTAAGGAGGTGGAAATGCCTATATAAAGGCTTCACCCCTCATTTGTAAATCCAACCTAGAAAATAACCTTGCAAAGTGTAATCTAAAGAGAGCTTGGAGAGCTTCTGTGAGTAAAGCTTTGTAGTACTTTGTAAAGTATTAATAAAGTATTCTAGTTCTTGCTAGTGTGCTTGCTTACTTTCTCTGCGCTTCCGCACTACTAACGCTTTTGCAATGCTATCGATTCCGTGCATTAAAGTCTAAGCCATCGTCAAGGCTTGTGTTAAGGCTTTGCTAGCACATTATCATTGGTTGTTCGAGTGCCAGTGCAACACGGTGCATCTTCGAAAACTCAGCCCATGACACTTGTAACAGTACGTGACATCATATACCTCCAACACTTCAGGCAAATAATCTTTAAGCAACCATCGCCAACATAATGCAAGATCAATGACTCATACAGACTCTCCTCAAACTAGATCAAGCTCTGAACTCGAATCTGATTCAACGAACCCATGGTCGTCTCTCTGAGGAAGTCATCCATAGAATCCCTAACAGGACAAATCCTAGGGCTAACCATGCACCAGCACAAGAGAAGGCTCTTCAATGAATGAAGCCCACAACATCTACAACAGACGAACATACATCATATGATAAATATTGTTCATGCATAAAATCATACATACATTACATTCGTATCACGTAATTTACAAGTAAAGGTGACGCCAAACCAGGGCCACATCGCCCCCGTAAGCAAGGAACTCCTCCTCCGCTTGAGGAATCTACATACACTAAGAAGGCTGATGGCCTACTCAAGCTTGAAGTCAACGTTGCAACATCACAAAAGCCTCCTAAACAACGGAGCGGTTTTTGACACACTCCCCAATTTCTTATCAAACTCATTTATTTATCATGTTTTGACTTTTCATTGAAGGGGCAAAAATTTTTACTTCGCATAAACTCAATCAAGTAATTAAAACATTCAACATAAAATGTATTAGCATTATCTTTTTCTCTAACTTGTCACAGGAAATAAGTCAGCGTCCTATTAAGAAAATTCAAAATACAACTGAACAAAGAAACGGTTATCTCGATGATTGAAGAAAGAAACAGTCTCATCCACCAACCGAAGAAAGAAAGGACTATCTCAATGGGCATTTGAAATGGATTCAAGCACCCTACTACTGTAATTCCAATGGTCAAAACCAACCGAAGGTCAACTCACAAAGGGTACACAATTACCACGATCGAAGAAAGAAACGATCGCCAAAGGGATGCCGCAGAAAGAAACGATCAACCGGCCCACAAGGGGCACCAAGTACCTAAGGAATTCGAAGAAGGAAACGGACAACCCTATGAAGACACAACACCAGAAAGGAAGCTCCATGTCATCAATGACCGGGGATAAAGAAATCACCAGCCGCACCGGCCAGGTATTTTCTCAATCCCTCTGCTCCATTTCGTGTCATCATACTGGTTATACAACCAGTGATGATCACACGAGGGGCAGTTGTGAGCACGAGATTTTGTACTAGCTCACGCGTTCAAAGATGATAGCTTTTCAGGATTTTATACTTGAATCACACAGTTTTCGAGTGTCCAGATGTCTCCAAATAAGAATCTTCCTCGCCTTTGAATTCAAAATGACGTTTCTAATAAAATTATTTATTTTTTCCTTTAATTCAGAAATTAATTAAAAATATGAAAATAAACAAAAAAATTACGAAAACACCATGAGAAACCTAAACCAGAGCCTGCCTCGCCAGAAACTTTGGTGAGGCTCGTTAAAAAGCTTAGCGAGCCTCACCAAAGTTTGGCGAGGAGCCTCGCCAGACTTTTTCTAGCGAGCCTCCTCGCCAAAATTCTCTGCCTTTTTTGGATTTTCGGGATTTTTTTCCTATAAATAGTCAGGAATTTGTGGATAAAAAAGAACCGGAAAAAATTCACGAAAAAAAAGATTTTTCTCCCGACAAAGACAGAGGAATTTTTACAAAAAAATTAATATTTTTCTAGAGAATTTTTCTACATTTCTTTTAAGATTTCGTTGATTATATTCGAATCCAAAACATGTTTGGATCCCAATTTAATTATTTTCAAATAATTTTTTCTCCATCTTTTCTAAAAAATCCTCAGATATTCTCTGGTCTAAAACAAATTTAGAACCCGAGTCTGATTATCTCTTGGATAAATAAATATTTGTTTTCCACACAAACATAATTACAAAAACAAATGAGGAATGCTCCCGGGGATCAAACGGATACGCCAAAGTGGATTCATACTGAAAGAGTAAGCCTTTGAGTTCCTAAAACTGCTAATCTTGTGCTTATTGTATTCTTCTTTGTTTCAATTTCACATTTGAACCTTGGAAAATATTTCGCTGTTATTCTGTTTTTGTAATAATTCTCTTAATCTCTTGTTTCTATTTTATTTATTTAATAAAGATATCTGCTAGAATACCCCCATAAAGGGAATAAAAATTATTCCCGGATAACATGCCTCACCTTTTTCCATGCGGTCATTTTCACTAATAAAATTGACCAACATATGTGTAAATAAAAATGAAGCTTTTTTATTTAAGAACTTTAAACCATAGATGTTTTAATTAGGCCACACGGGCCTTCTCAAAATCAAATCGATCAAACGTGTAAATATTGTGATATATCCTGTGCTAACCGTTGTGGATGCAGGTTAGATGTATGTCTAGGATTTATTTTCTTTCAGGTATTCCAAATATTTTTACGGAAATTGTAATAAATAGATTGTGGAAGGCTGCATCCCTCAAGGTTATGTAACCTTTAATCTTTACTTTTCCACATTTATTTACCGCTTTGTGTATGGATTTACTATTTTCCGAACATACATTAAATCATGCATAATAACTTTAAAAAGACTTAAGTGCGAATATGCACAATTAAGAAAATACAATTTTCTGTATATGTAATATAAAGTGATCCAATAATAAATAAGCAACTTATTCCGAACCCGAATCTCTGTGTCTTAGTGGGCCGTCCCCGAACATTAAGCCTCACAAGACTCTAATTCCTAGAAAGAGATAATCCACGAGTGACTCCACACTAAGAGATGGCGGATTCGGGTTTAACCGATCTAAAAATCTAAAAATCTTAACCGATCCATGACCCGGTACTTTTTAAACACCCCGGTGGACCACGCCTATCATTCCGCGCGCTCTCAGCCCATTGCTCCATGTCATCCGCTCATATTTGGACAATCGATATTGTGGATAAACCTCTTAATAACACCATTTCCATATATGATAAGTGTATAATTACACTTATTATCTTTATATTTTTAATCATAAAATGATATGGTTTAAAGTCATTTTATACTTCATATAAAAGATTTCACGTGGTATGTAGTTGTTTTTTATGCAAGTGCAGAAATTAGGTGAATCTTGGGAGTAAAATGATCAAAGATGGAATTCTATGTAAAAAGAGTGAAAAAAAGGTGCAAAAAGATGCATGGAACATAAGGAACTCGCTTAGGATCGAAGTTATCAAAGATCGGTAAAGTTGCAAAGAAGAATCATGAAGAAAAGCACATGTCACAGTCGTGACACTAATTCACGGTCGCGACTTATCGTCCTTCACAAACAGAAAGTTACAAACCAATGTTCATGATCGTGACATGTATATCATGCTCGCGACTTGTGACGGTTATGGATAACTATTGTCAAATTCCAACCGCCAGATAAAAACGATCAACCACCACCAATTTTCAAATAAAAAGACACCTTTTAGAAGCAATCCAATCAAGAAAAGGTGCATATCCATTGAAGATGAGGATGAAACTTTGCATCCAATCACAATGAAGTGATGTAACCCTTCACCAATGGACACGACCCTTCATTTGGATAAACGCAGCCCTTTGCACTTTATCAATAGAGTCTTAAACCCAACCATTTTCGAGTAGTGTGCATAAGGGTGGGCAATGAATAGTAGCAGTGTATAACATGTATAGAGAGTGAAAGATATAGATTTCGCTACGTTCAAAGTGTTAGTGAGAAAAATGTATAAGTGATTCGATTCTTGTTTCAATCACTAGATTTCTCCACATGTTCGAGCGGTTAGTGTATGAGTGTAATTGCAAAGCACTTATCAATAAAATTTTATGTTCTTTAACATTCATTTATTCGATATTCACAAAGAATAGCATCCTAGCGGAGGTTCTGTACAAGTCGAGACTGAATTTAAAGTAGACGTAGGAATTGCGAGAATTAATGACTCCCATTAAAGAGTGGATACGGTTTGATCAACTTTAGCTTTCACTTGCATACCTTACAACTTTACTTTGTTTTCTACTTACACTTTCTATTTCGAAGTTTATGATATGTCTATGTGTCATAATGAGTATTTCGTCTTGTGTCATTTATATTAATCAAGTTGTATGCTTTCGAGTTGACTTTAAGAGTGATTTCAGGGTTAACAAGATTGTGTATAATCACTGGATCTGTGATTATAATGCTGTTTAGTGAGCCAACATTTTTGGAGTGGTAACTTTCTAAATATGGTTATGTGAGAGCAACCAGTACTAAGCATAGTATTATTGTTATCCAGGTTTTATAAGTGTCATAATTCATTTACCTTAGATTTAGAAAAGTTATTTCATGTGTTTCTCTACAGTGAATTATAGGATATTTGAGCATCTAGAACCGAGTTTGTTGAAGTTATCTAGTGTTTGAAACAACTTTGATTACTTTGCATATTTTACTCTACTATACTTGTTCTTAGGGAATATCTATATGCTTTACATCTAATCTGTTCATGCATTTGTTCACCATTCAAAACCCTTAACCTTAAAATCATTATATTTTCTTTCATCTGGCAACTCTAGTTGGTCCTTAGAATTGAATTCCTTACCTGTGGGATCGATATCTTTTTCAACTACATCGCAACTATATACTTGTAGTTATCATCATTATTCTATTTGAGAAGCGGTACTGACAACACCTATTCATATTTAGAACTTTTATATTATCAGTAGAAAAGTGGTGAACAAGATTTTGGCGCCGTTGTCGGGGATAAGCCTTTCGGAATGAGTATGGCCAAAAACTTGAGAACAATATATGATCAACATATGGGGCATGATTTCCACCTTCCTTGTGGCCTCAATTTAGGAGTTCAACATCAGCACGATAGAGATATCTCCTATTTTTATGATGGAGCTACTGTTGTTAGATAAGTTGTGTAATAATTTGAATTTATGGATGGACGAGGTGGTGTTCCATCAGTTCTTTCACCCCGTTCAAACTGGGTGTGACAATCTTCAAAACTATAATGCCATGCCTTTAAAACCTCAAAAGATATTGAAGAAGAAGGAGTTCATGCGATTCCCAAAAAGTAAGTGATCTTGGTTAATTTTGGATGAAGGAGCCAAAAAGACGAGGAAGGATGCAATGTACAAAAAGGGCTTCCCTTTTCCCATTTTATGGAAGGGTCTATGATAACCCATCTTATTGGAAGATTGATGCTCAACTTTGAAAGTTTCAGGGGAGGGTAGTCTATTTCTTAGATCACGTGGGGGTTCCATACCTTAATTGGACCGATACTGCTCGCATATGGAATTATCCTAGAAGTGTCAAGTATATCTAGACTTTCCCTCAAATTATAGATCCTTTGCTCGCAATCGAGGGCCTGATTAAATTTTTTCTTGATCAAACTTTAAATTCCATTTTAACTTCGATTTTTCTTTGTGTATGTATGTCTAAATTAACTCTATTCAATGATGTGCTAGCAAAATGATGGCAGAAAAAAAAAGTCAAGAAAAAGAAAGGAGTAACTTAAGTAGTCGGGATCGAGGTTGAGGGTGGTCCAATCGTTACTATCGTTGTTGAAAATCATACTTCCATGGGAAGCTTATCCCATGAGGTAAAGGGATATGTTCCCGAAGAGAGTATCGAGGTGCCAAATGTGGTCGAGACTGAGGCTTGCTCCAAGGGAGCTGTGGTTCGAAGGCTGATGACAATGCTAATGGTGACCCGGGTTTGGGGGGTGACAACTCCGTTTTTAGTGTAGAGGAGCTATAAGCGATTACCTATTTAAATGACGATAACCTTCAATGATTGTTTCTAATTATGTATCTCGCTGGTATTATATATATGCTATTATGTATGTATGTGTGTGTGTGTGTGTATGTATGTATGTGTGTGTGTGTGTGTGTGTATATACATTGATATAATAAGACAAAGTCTGTGACTATTTCATAGCGTGAAAGTGCAAGGACATAGTGGGAGCTATGTGGAGTGAGAACTTCACACAAGTGTTATTATAAAAAGTCTAAATATCCCTAGTCATAGTTTTAATGAGACTAGACATCAATGAAGCAAACAAACTAACATGTGTAGGCTTACTCCTTGGATTGAATCCAAGCCAGCCAACCTCACGAGCTGAAGGTAGTAGCTTGAGTCAACACATGAATGTATTGGGGTAATGCATTGGAGATTACTATAAGATAGACACTCAGAAATAATTATATCCAACTGTTGGTATTAAATTTTGTTATAGTAGCAGTACGAGTATCCTCAAACCTGAGATACTGGTTACCTTATGCGAGAGTTGTTAGACATGATCTAGAAGTGATTAGGGCGATATGTCTTAATTAGTTATAATGCACAAACAGTTTCAGATTATTATTAATAATAATTAAGGCATCTTTGCTGCTTATCAGTGTTTTGTTATTTATGTATCTCGCTTATATCATACATGTATAGTATTATGTATATGCACATTGATATGACAAAGTCTATGACTACTTCATAGTGTAAAAGTGTAAGGACATAGTGGGAGCTATATGGTGTGAGAACTGCACATATGTGTTACTATGAATAGTCTAAATATCCCTAGTCATAGTTTCATTGATACTGGATATCAATGGAGTGGACAGACTAGCATGTATAGGCTTACTCCTTGGATTAGATCCAAGCAGCTGATCTCACAAGTTGAAGGTGGTACCTTGAGTTAACAAATAGATGTATTTGGGTAATACATTGGAGACCGCTAGGAGATAGACACTCAAAAATAACTATATCTGTGTTGGTATCATGCCTTGTTGAAGTAGCAGTAGAAGTATCCTTAGACCTGAGATACTGGTTTTCTTATATAGGAGTTGCTATACTTTGGGTCATACTTATTCATACCCTGGCGATCAGGATGACACAAATGATTACGGGTATAGTGATGATCATATGTTGGTAACCCGAGTAATCAAGATGGGATCCACCACTCCTGATACAGTGATATAATGGGAGATGTACCTTAGGGCCCTTGTTGAAGTGACACACTCATAAACCTCTTATCAGAGTATAAGATTGATAGAATGAGTTTCTAGTCAATCTTAGTATATAATGGTTGAGTGGTGTTCTTCATGAATAAGTTTAATTTTAGGGTGGCTACTTCTATTACGTGAGCTAATACTTAATCCTAGCTCAATAAACTAAATGGTACTTAACTTGATGGAATGAGTGTATTGTACTGGTTACTATTGTAGAATTAGATCAAGTCACAAGCCCATGACCTTTCGAGTATCGAGGATCATACGCCTTTGCTAGAAAGCCCATTTGATTGTCTAAAGCTATCAAGTTCCATATCGATCTGGAACACTGAGCCTAAAGGTTCATGGATGGGAAGCTAAGTTTATGTTAACCTCTTGTGGCTCTATACTTCGGGATCCTATGAGGTCACACACTTAGGGTCTTTATCAGACTAAGTAAAGAACCTATATACTAGGTCTATGCCGAGAATAAAAGGGAGAGTCAAACTCATTTTGGATGGATTATTAATTGGTCGGACTAAATAATAATTAAAGAAGGAATTTATTTTTTGTGGAGCAAGGAAATTTTTCCCATTGTGAGTGGGCCTCACGAACATAAGTTTTTCACCGGTGGGGGCTTGTGTTGCAGCCTCACGAGCACCGAAAAGGTGCTTGCGGGATGCCGACATGGGCTAGCCCATACTGGTGGGCTGCAAGCTTGTAAGCGCTAGGCAGCGCTTGTGTGGGCCTATGGTACAGGCCCACCACCACAACCTGCAAGTCAGGATTATGGGAGGACCTGTAAGGCCTGACTTATAGGATAAGGCAAGCCCATATGGGCTTGACTTATAAGATAAGGCAACCCCATATGGGCTTGTCTTATGGGCTACGCACAGCCCACCCATGTAGGCTATGCGTGCAGGTTGGCCCACGGAGCTTGGAGCTCCACGCGGTTAACCTGTGTGTGGGATGGGGAATTCCTTATCCTGAATTGTTAAAAAGGGGAGCATTTTACTCGCCTTCCCCCTATATATAGCCTCCTCCTCCTCCTCCTTTGTTTCTCACTTCAACTCTGCCTTCCTTCTATGTTTTGACTCTTTTTTGTTTGGAGTTTTTGTGAGATCCTCTACGAGTTTCTCTAGCATTCATGAGAATTATTTTGAAGGCTTATCATTATTTTGGAAAGATTCTTCTTTGTTATATTTTCGGGTTGGTCTACGAGTGTTCTAGTAGCCGCTTGTTAATCGATGAATTCCCCTCTACGTGAGGTTTTGGTCGGTGGGGTTTGTGTGGACTTGTCATAGAGGTCATCCTTATTTGGAGGCTTGTGCTAACAGAGTGCTATTTGATCATTCTAAGGGATTGCCGCATCTAATTAAAGGAAGGCACGCATCAACTAGTAATGCTCTTAACTGTTGAACCTAAGTTAATAGTACTTCACAGTATTTAAACATTTTGGAAATAACAAACTGTTTAGGATAGTGAAATTAATTGGGTATTGAGTAGACTCTTAATTAATCAAGTTTACTTGAGTGCGTTTAAGGAAAAACAACTCAGTTTACTATGTGATTAACTAAGTTATGGCTTAGAGTAAGAAAAGCTGAGTCTGCCTAGTATTACATAGTTTACAAGATATAGACTCAGCGAAGCTGAGTTTGCTTTTATTTATAAAACCTGAGTAACATTGACAGTTAGAGAAATGAATGACATAAATGCGTTTCATGGGTTCTGTGAGGAACGAAATATTCCTTTAATGCTTTTCAGGAGAAAATGCGCTGAAATTTAAGAAGTTATTCAAGTGATCCTTACAACAAAAAAGTGTCATACGGAATGTTGGAGATTCCTCGCTATAGTCCAAAAAAGGAATCCTTTGACATGCACCATTTTTCAATATCTCCACGCAACTTTGTAACATCAACAAGTCAACCATTCACAGAATTCCATGTTGCATTTTGCACGCCTCTCTTTTAGAACATATTGCTTGAAGGAAATGAGTTTTTGACACATCAAGATTAACTAATTAATCTTGAGCCTCAATGCTCAAAATCTTTGTCTCTAAATGTCCAGGAATTTGTTTCAAATAGGCAAATTTGAAAGATATGGAGAGAAGAGAAATTGAAGATAAAGTCAGAACAAGAAGATTGCAACGACTACTTTGAAGAACTTCAACTATAAATAGAAGACTGAAGCAGATGTTTAAACTTGGTGAATCACCTTGAATTTCTCAAGAGATGAAACTCTATTTAATCAATCCCAGCTTTCAGAAATTCTAAATGAGAAAAGACATAGTTACCAATCTATTTGAAATAGAGAGATATCACTGAAGATTTAACATCATAAAGGATTCAACATTTTTATAAGTTGGAATCCTCTGTTCGTTATCTTCTTTTGAAAATTTGAGTGATAGTTTGGGAAGGGTACCCAAACTGTGTTTGAGTGGTAGTTAGAAAGGAAGGTACTTTTTGTTATTGTGTCTTCCCATTTTAAAGGCTTCTCCACCTAAGGAAGGAAGGAAAACACTAGTGGATTAAAGCTCGAAAAGGAATTCGGGGACTAGAGGTAGGCTAAGGGATGAATCAGGATAAAATCTCAGGTGTTACAACTCTAACTTGTGTCGCTTGTCTTTATCATGTTTCTCTCATTCATCATTCTCTCATTTTCAGAAGTTTTGCTTGAAAAACCAATCCGAGCTGATTTAAGTACTCAGTAGTGATTGAAAATAAACTGTGTCAGTGAACCTGAGCAGTTTATAGTTTTTAGACCTAGCTCTGCTCATCTCACTCAGCACGAATCTAAAAATTAAACATGGAAAAGAATTTTTATAAAATCTAAAAAGAACCAAGTAAAGCATTCACCCCCTCTACTGTTTTTATAAAGCTATTTTGGACCAACAAGTGGTATTAGAGCAAGTGGTTAGCTTATAGACTAATCGTATTTGAGTTAATGAACCAAAATAATTTATAACAGTTATAGCTCTTGCTCAGAATAGACAGTTCTCCTTAAAGAAGGAATGTCTGTAATCAGGCCACCATTGTTTTACGGCAATCATTACACGTTTTGGAAAAATCGCATGAAAAACTTCATACAGTCTCAAAGCATGCAAGCATGGCTCGCTATAGAGCTTGGCCCCAGAATTCCTACAATTATAAGGAATGGGGAATGTGTTTCAACCAATCTAAAGTATTATAATGATACTAACTTGAGGCTTCTCAAAGAGAATGTGGCAGCCATCAATTACTTACACCGTGCGCTAGATCTTACAAAATTTAATAGGATCTCAGGCTACGTGACGGAGCAAGAAATCTAGAGGAAGCTAGAGATTAATGAGCTATTCTAGATGGGCACTAGTGAGGGTATTCAATCCATGAATACCAGGTTCATAACATTATTAATGAACTGAAGAGATTAGCCAAGGAGTTTACCGAGGAAGAGTTGGTGAAGAAGATTCTCGGTAGTCTCACTATTGAGTGGGGTGCCAAGAAGAGTGCGATCGAAGAGGCACATGATCTAAAGACCTAAAGCTATGATGAGCTCATTGGCACCTTGTTGACTCAAGAGACATCCCTAAGGAAATACACTGATGACTCTAGAAGAAGTAAAGTCAAGGAGAGAGAGAGGGCAAAGCCATTGTCCTAAAAGCTGATTCATCAAATGAATCCTCCATCAATGATTCGGATGAGCAAATGACACTTCTGATTAGGCAATTCAAGCACTTCATGATGAAGGACATGAAGTTCAACAAGAAGAAGTTTCCCGCTAAAGACAAGTCAACTCAACACTGTCATGGAGCTGATGAAGGACTCAAGAAGAAGCATAGCAAAGACATCAAGTGCTTTGGCTGTGGTAAAAAAGGCTATATTCAATCATCATATCCAAAGACCAAGAAGGACATATATAAGAAGAGGTTCGTAAAGACGAATGAGGCACTTACTACCACCTAGAGTGATTCTAAAGAGTCTTTCCTCATCTGATGAAGAAGTAACAGTTTCTCCCAACCTTTGCTTAATGGCAATAAAAAATGAAAGGGGTGAGAGCTCAACATTTACTTCTAAGAGAAATCAATCCGCTCCTAACTCTAAAGCTGAGCACAACAAAGAGAAAATCTCATAAGCTAAGGTACATCTTGAAATCCCTTTGTCCATTGAAGAGTTTGCCTAGGTACACTTTGATGTAATGAAATGACTAATAAATCTAGGAAAAATATCAAGGAGCTAGTGAGGAGAAGTGAAGATCAGGAAGATACTATGGCTTCCTTATCCTTGATATACGCTCTCTTAAAGAAAAAGCTAAGTATCATGAATGTTAGAATAACAAGCTCACTAAACAATTAGATAAGTTGACTGTTGAGATAACAACTTTAAAGGAGAAACGGGCACCTCCTCTAGCCAACAATCGAACTTCAAGTAACCAAACTCGTAATTCTAAGAGGAAGAATTCCTCTAAAAAGAAGAAAGCGAGCTAGCCCTAAGCTAAAGCAATGTGTGGCTTTTACTTCAAAACTAGATATGCCATAGCTCTCTGCAGGCATAAAAAAGTTTATTATGATGAGTATGACTAGTCTAATTTAATCACTGATAACAAAGGAGGACCCAACTCAAAATCATGGGTACCTTAAAATGTAATTGTTTTGTGGGTGAGCCTAAGATCTGCTAATTACACTAGAATGTGGTATTTGGATAGCGAAAGCTCTAGGAATATAACGGAATATGGAAGCCAGTTCATCTATTGGAGCGTAAAAGAAATGGAAGTGTGAGTTTCGGAGATAACCAAAAGTTAAAGATTGTAGGCTGTGACACTGTTGGTGTCTCTCCTTCAATCGAAGAGGTTTCTCTGGTCAAAAGACTCAAGTTCAACTTGCTTACTGTATCCCAGCTGTGTGACAAAGGTAGAAAGGTTACATTCAACTCATCAGGTTACTCAGTTATTGACTGTAAGACTATCTCAACTATACTCTTTACTTTTAGAATTAATAATGTGTATATGATTGATTTATCCCTAGGCTCTACTAATGTTTATCTTGTATCTAAGGAGGATGATTCATGGCTTAGGCATAGAAGGTTGGGTCATATAAATATGAATATTCTATCCAAACTAGCCAAAAAGCAACTAATTATGGGTTTACACAGTATCAGCTTTGAGAAGGATAAACCTTGCTCAGCTTGCCAGCTCGGTAAGAAGGTTAAGAAATCATTTAGATCAATAACATCATAGTGACAGTTAGAGCTCCTCCATCTAGATCTTTTCAACCTAGTTCAGCCTATGAGCATGGGTGTTAAGAGATTCTCATTGGTGGTTGTGGATGACTTCATGAGATTCACTTGGGTAGTCTTGTTGAGTAGATAAGACGAAACATATGAATCTTTTGTCAAACTCAGTAATTGGATTATTAATGAAATAGGAACTAAGATCAGTAGAATCTAAAGTGATCATGGACATGAATTCGAGATTTTCCATTTCAAAGAATTCTGTTCAGCACATGGTATTGACCACAACTTTTCTGCTCCTTATACTCATCAACAAAATAGGGTTGTAGAAAGGAAGAATAAAACCATAGCTGAGATGGCTCGATCCATGTTAAGTGATAATAATCTATTGTTCAAAAAGTTTTTGGCTATACTCGTTCCGAAAGAGTTATCCCCGGCAACGACGCTAAAAACTTGTTCGACACTTTTCTACTGATAAGTTTAATAACTTGTTCACAAGATTTTGGCTTTAAAGTATAGGTGTTGTCAATACCACTTATCAAATAGAAAAATGAAGATTATTGCAAGTATACAGTTGCAATGTAGTTTTAAAAGATATCAATCCCACAGGGAAGGAACCAGCTCTAAAGATCAACAAGAGGAATGTAACAAAAGAAAATAATATAATTTAGTTTGGAGGATTGGAATGATGGATGGATAGACAAATGTATGAAATATTAGAAAAGATAAAAAGTATATAGATATTCCCTACGAAGAAGTATAATAAAGAAAACATGCAAAATCATCAAAGATATTACATACACTAGATTAATTTAACAGATTCGGTTCTAAACACTCAGATATTCAATTATTCACCACAGAGCAACACATGAAATGACTTTTCTAAACCTAGTGCAAACGAATTAAGATGATTATGTAAATCTGGATGACAATATTACAATGCTTAGTTTGGGTCGCTCTCACATAGCCATATTTAGTAAGTTACCATTCCAAAAATGTTGGCTCACTAAACAGCGTTATAATCACAGACCCAATGATCATACACAATCTTTGTTAACCCCGAAACTACTCTTAAAGTTAACTCAAAAGCATATAACTTGATTAATATAAAAGACTCAACACGAGCATAGAAAGTATAAGTAGAAAGCAGAGCAAAGTTGTAAGGTATGCAAATGAAAGCTAAAGTTGATCAAACCTTATCGACTCTGTAATGGGAGTCGTCAATTCCCGCAATTCCTGTGTCTGCTTTGAATTTGGTCTCGACTCGTACAGAACCTCCGCTAGGATGTTATTCTTTGTGAATCTCGAATAAACGAATATTGAAGAATGAAAACTTTTATTGATAAGTGATTTGCAATTACAATTATGCAAAAATTGCTCAAATATGTAGAGAAATCTAGTGATCGAAATAGGGTTCGAATCACTTATACATTTTCTCGCTAACACTTACGAATGTAGCGAAATCTAGATATTTTTATTCTCTATATATGCACACATGTCTACCATGCCATGCACCACTTTATCCACCACTTGCATCACTTCATTGTGATTGGATGAGAAGCTTTATCCTTATCCACAATGGAAAGGCACCTTTTCATGATTGGTTGACTTCCAAAAGGTGTCTTTTCGTTTGGTAGTTGATGGCGGTTGATCATTCTTATCTGGTGCTAGACAATTGAGAAGAGTTTACCAAAAAACCATCAATGTCGTGACCGTGAAGTACATGTCGTGACCTTGAATACATGGTTGGCAAATTTCTATTTTGAAGAATACTAAGTCATGATCGCAAATGGTTGTCGCGACCGTGAATTGTGTTTTTCTTCAGAATCCTTCTTGTAACTTTTCAGATCTTTGACAACTTCGATCCTAAGCTAAATCCTTAAGTTCCACGCATCTTTGTACCTTTTTCACTCTTTTTTTTTATAGATTTCCAACTTTAATCATTTCACTTCAAAGATTTACCTAGTACCTGCATTTGCATAAAAAAACAACTACATACCACATGAAATCTTTTATATGAAGTATAAAAATGACTTAAACTATGGTGTTTAATGTGTAAAATTATTATGATAATAAGTGTAATTATACACTTATCACACCCCCACACTTCACTTTTACCTTGTCGTCAAGGTAAATTAAAAGACGTGCATAAAATTGTATTCAAGTTCGTACCTCATTTGGCAAAAAACTATTGCAGTGAGTACCACATTCTCACGTTGCATAAGATTTAAGTAGAAGTCTGAAATTCCTACAAATTAGTAATGTGTAATTTATATAGTCTAGTTTCATACCTTTGCCCTCAATGGAGGTTCAACCGAATCTCATCTTCATATAAGCGTTATATGCGTACTCGAATATTTCATTCTCTTAAGCATAGTATAAAGTATAAAAGACATAAAAAGCACACTTTGAATAATTTTCTCTCAAGGCATTTTTAGGTAACCTAGGATGCTAAAAACACTCTAAGTGGTTGCATTTTATACTCCATACTGCTCTCTCATATTTTTCTTTTAAGCATATGTTTTTGAAGTACTTTGTACTTTGCACCCAATTTTCGTGCTATGCTATTTTTCTTTTTTCACTAATTGAATGGTTCAGTTTCTGCTTCGTACCATTCCTCATCTTTTGCATAACTCGTTGGTTATCCTCTCTTTCTTTTGATTTTTCACTCTTAATACCCTCATCCTTTATTGATCAATTTCAAAGTATTATGGAAATATTTTCCTAACACATTAAACACACTCAATACTCATAGGACTTATTCGAGATTTGCATATAAAACTCATAGTAAGAATACCACTAGATATTACTCCACTTAAACTTATCGGAAGCATCAAACTAAAACTATATAACTTCATGAGCGCGATCTATAGTCGCGATCGTGACCTTCTGTAATCCTTCTTATTTCTTCAATTTTTAGACTTAGTACCTAGAAAAACTTAGAAAAACAAACGTATTAAATATAGTTGCCCGTTCTCCGGTAATTTGATCTCTAGAATGCACTCGCCTTCCCCAGCAACGGTGCCAAAAACTTTTTCGCAAAGTTTTTGGCTATACTCATTCCGAAAGACTTATCCCTGGTAACGGCGCCAAAAACGTGTTCTTCACTTTTCTACTGATAAACTTAATAACTTGTTCGCAAGATTTTGGCTATACTTGTTTTGAAAGGCTTATCCACAGTAACCCAAAACTTATTCATGTTAAAGTATAGGTGTTGTCAATACCATTTATCAAATAGAAAAATGAAGATAACTGCAAGTATACAGTTGCAATGTAGTTTTAAAAGATATCGATCCCACAGGGAAGGAACCAGCTCTAAAGATCAACAAGAGGAATGTAACAAAAAAAAATAATGTAATTTAGTTTGGAGGATTGAAATGATGGATGGATAGACAAATGTATGAAAGATTAGAAAAGGTAAAAAGTATATAGATATTCCCTACGAACAAGTATAGTAAAGAAAACATGAAAAATCATCAAAGATATTACGTACACTAGATTAATTTAACAGATTCAGTTCTAAACACTCAGATTTTTAATTATTCACAGCAAAGCAACACATGAAATAACTTTTCTAAATCTAGTGCAAACGAATTAAGATGATTATATAAACCTGGGTCGTCCTCACATGGCCATATTTAGCAAGTTACCATTCCAAAAATGTTGGCTCACTAAACAGCGTTATAATCACAGATCCAGTGATCATACACAATCTCGTTAACCCTGAAACTACTTTTAAAGTTAACTCAAAAGCATAAAACTTGATTAGTATAAAAGACTCAACACAAAATACACATTATGACACATAGACATATCATAAACTTCGAAATAGAAAGTATAAGTAGAAAGCAGAGCAAAGTTGTAAGGTATGCAAGTGAAAGCTAAAGTTGA
>CATIWQ010846479.1:0-16304 GCA_949673415.1 Euphorbia schlechtendalii | reverse complement strand
TAAGTCTTTTATATTAATCAAGTTATATGCGTTGGAGTTAATTTTAAGAGTAGTTTCGGGGTTAACAATATCGTGTATAATCACTGGATCTGTGATATAACGCTGTTTAGTGAGCCAACATTTTTGGAATGGTAACTTGCTGAATATAGCTATGTGAGAGCAACCCGTACTAAGCATAGTATTGACGTTGTCCAGGTTTATATAATAGTCTTAATTCATTTGCACTAGGTTTAGATAAGTTATTTCATGTGTTGCTCTGTGACGAATCATTGAATATCTGGGTGTTTTGAACCGAGTCTATTAGATTGGTTTAGTGAATCGTAATATCTTTATTGAACTTGCATGTTTTCTCTGCTATATTTATTTCGTAGGGAAAATTTTTATATTTAGATTCTCTAGTTTTCCACATCTATATTTACTCATTTTTCATTCTAATCTCCCTATTCAAAATCTCAAATCTATTTTTATTTTCTTTTATTCTTTTTTCCCTTGTTGATCTTTAGACTTGGTTCCTTCCCTGTGGGTTCGATATCTTTTAAAATCATATCGCAACTATATACTTGCAGTTATCGTCATTTTTCTATTTGATAAGAGGTACTGACAACACCTATATTTTACGTGATCAAGTTTTTGGCACCATTATTGAGGATAAGCCTTTCAAAATGAGTGTAGCCAAATCTTGCGAACAAGTTATTAAACTTATCATTAGAAAAGTGGTGAACAAGGGATATGGTAGTAGTTTGGCTGGTAATTTTGGAGTTGGCTAGTGTGTGTAGCCAAAAATTGCTGCCATAATTCTGCTATGTTGGGAGGTAGATATTGGGGGACTATACCATCAGTCCCTTGCTAAAAATTGAGATGAGGAGGAGTGAACATTGTGGTCCTTTGGCTAAACTGCCCCTGGGAGATCGTGGTGCCTCTAGGAGTGACTATAAAGTTGGGAACTGACGGTGCCTGGGCCATGGTCGGATATTGAGGTGGTTGGGCTAAAATGATTAAGCCCGTGTTGAAGGAGGATGGGGATCCTAGATTCTGAGGGACCGCTAGTTGCGAGGCAAAGCTCTGACATGGTGGAACGAAACTAGATAAAAGTCTAGCTTTTCTTGCAAATGAAGTTGAGTGATGCCTACCTAGATGGAACGGACCTGAATCGACCAACTGTTGACCAACTTACCCCTGATTAAATTAATTCTGATCATTACCCCCAAAAGTCTAACCTGTTTGAAATTGACCGAATAGTCCTAGACCTTGACTAAATTGATTCAGTGCTTAGGATAACGTTAACCTAGTTTTATCATGGTGGTGGTATCGAGGTTGCGAGGTTCCTGCGCCAAATTGGGAAGTAATGGTAGGATTTCCAAATAGGTAACCTGATGATAGGTGAGTATTAGGAGCAGAGTCTGAAGTACAATTCTTTGGCTGATGTAGACGAAGGTGGAACAGTAGCGCTTAAACATATTGATCACTGTAGAGAATGGCGCTTAGAGTGTTGGCCAAATCTGAGCTGGTGTTTAATGGTATTTGTTGGACAATTGGCACCTCATGCGAAATCTGCTCATTTATCCCGTGACTACCTTGAGGATCCATCATCCCGAAACTTTGACCTGAACTAAAGACCGATCTTCGATTCGAACTAAAATATGAACTTAAACCTGAACCCAAATCTGAACTTGAGTCTTTACTAGAATTAGTGTGTGGAATACCCTTTGATGGAAAGTTCTCTAGGCAAGCCATGATGGGGGAAATCTGGACGAGGTGGGAAGTCGGCCTCTTCTAAGTCTTAAGTAAAACAAACACAATCGAATAGCTTCATCAGATATGAAATGCATGTTTAACATATTTGATGTTGATGTATGAGATGCATATAACGTGACTGCATCACAATGGGTTAATATGCCATGATGTGATAAAATTCATGTTTATCAATCCATTTGAAATAAACAGGGTTAGTCATTAGTAATAAAACACAACTCAACTGATAATAAGGCCTGACCCGTGTGGTGAGGGCTTGAGGTTAAGGTGACATCTATGTGATGTCAAGGGTTGCATTTGTCAATCCACTTAGAATAAACAGGTCGAATGCCATAATACCCATGTGGTAGTAAGCTTGGGGTTGAGGTGTGACTCGTGTTTTGCCAATCCATTTGGAACAAAATAGGTTAAATTTTGTAATACCCATGTGGTAAAGTGTGACTTATGTTTGCCAATCCATTTGGAACAAACAGGCTCATTATCGTAAAACTCGTGTGGTGGTAGGCTAGTATTATGGTTTGTGTTTGCTAATCTGCTTGGAACAAACAAGTTTATTGCCATAATACCTGTGTGGTAATAGGCATGGTTTAAAGTGTGATTTATGTTTGCCAATCCATTTAGAATAAAAAGGTTGATTACCGTAATGCCCGTGTGGTAAAAGGCTGAGGTTATGATTTGTGTTTGTTAATCCACTTGGAAAAAACAAGTTGATTGCCATAATACCCGTGTGGTAATAGGCTTGGTTTAAAGTGTGACTTATGTTTGCCAATCCATTTGGAACAAACAGGTTGATTGCTATAATACCCATGTGGTAAAAGGCTAAGATTATGATTTATGTTTGCCAATTAGCTTGGAATAAACAAGTTGATTACCATAATACCCGTGTGGTAATAGGCTTGGTTTCAATGTGTGACTTATGTTTGCCAATCCATTTGGAACAAACAGGTTGATTACCATAATACCCGTGTGGTAAAAGGCTAGGCTTTTTGAGAATTCGCAACTGTGGCTCTTTCTCATATCATGAGGTGGCTTTGTTCAGCTTTCACACAATTGTGCGAGTCTAGGTAAATAGTGCATTATATCATGTGACTCTTAGTATAGTGGGTTTGTTTCCCTAAATGGGCAGAGGTTAGGGTGCCAAGCGGGCATCGCTATACTTTTGGAATTTGTGATCCTAATCATAGGTCACGTTGTCTTAGCATATTGTCTAAACCTAGGTGTGTGATATTAGTGTGACCTCGGGTTTGTGGTGGCATGATGACCATATCATAAATGAGTGTGTGCATAATCATGTCTGCACAAGAGATTGTGGTTAGCATAATGCTATATATGATGTATGATAAAAGGGAAGCGGTAAACACATAGCACATAACATGCGATGCACTTCCTCCGACCTTATATCCCCTTGCGTAAGGGTTAAGCTTCTAAATCAAGGCTTGGATCATCTTAACACCGTAAGGTATTAAGGAGCGAACCTACATAAGAGATGCATTTATTTTGGTAAACCTAAGGGAAGTGTCTACGGTTTCCTTATATGAGTTCAGTCATGGGCTGTTGATGTAGAAGGTTCTTATAGCACTATGATACACTCCAAGCCTCTCCCCATATAGGTACGAAAGAGGGAGCTACATGTGATATGGCAACAAGTGATCCACCTGTTAAGTATCTTTGGTTGCCATGGGGTCGCAAATGATTCTTCCGGAAGCTTCACGGTAAATGGGGCATCCTAATCTTAAAGGCTAAGCCATCTAATGCATATGCTTTTGTTCGAAATATTGTAAGCGTAGATTTAAATCATTTAAAAACTTTTCAATACTTATCCAAAATCTTTTGATGTCCCCAGCAGAGTCGCCACTTTGAGTGGATAACATTTCTGACCCACGCGGTCGCCGCGAGGTTCCGGCCTTGTAAGATGGGGTGTGGGCTTTTTCGAAAGGGAACAACGCCTCGAATGACATGCTACTCAGATAAAATGTTGTTGCTTGTTTGAAAAGGTGAGTTTCAAGCTTTAAAAGACCCGAGACCTAAATCTCTAGTCTATGTTACAGAGTCGCCACCTAGATCAGCTCTTCCGGGAAAATTCAGTACAGCTTAGGTTCGTTTGCCTAATCCGCACTACAAAATAGAGATTCAGTTCCGGTATGAGTTATCTATTTCATCGTCATTTGAGTTAAATTACACTAGAAGAGAAACCCCATTTATAATATTCGAACTAAACTAGATGTTTTCAGTTTATGTTTATCACACATGCATAAAATGGTAAGTAAATCACGGAAAGTAAACACATAGGAAATTAAATGCGCCTATGCTACGGGGAAATTGATTACATCATTGGGTTTGGGGGTTTACAAATTGCTTAAATACATTGAAATCTAAGGGATACAATCACCTAGAATACATCGATATCTAACAAATATTGCATTTGGTTTCGAATTTGAAAGCTATACCCGAAGGAAATTAAACCCTAACATACATCTATTCTAAACTACCTGCATCCACAAAGGTTAGCACAGTGGATACTCCACAACACAAATATGTACCAAGTTTACCATGTATGCTTGATTTGAATTTTGACAAGACCCATGTGGTTGAGGTAAAAAATAACAGAGATTTCAAAGTTCTTATTCCATGAAAATTGTTCATTTTTATTTTCAACTATGTAGGTCATTTTTATTAGTGAAAATGCAGCATGTGAATGTTTGTTGGTTATCCGGGAACTTGAGTTCCCTTCATGTGGGTGAACTTAAACAACATTTAGAAACATAAATCTAGGCTGAATATGTATAACATAGCCATCATTTGGGTTAACAACGGTAACGATGTCATCCATATCATTACCGACTTCCCTGCGAAGGGCGATATCGATATGAATGGCCCGAAGCGCTTCTGTTGCTACTCCAAACCTTAATCAACATATTAATACATTAATAAATCATATATAAATCCTAAATAATTACAATTTAGAGGTTTGTTACCCCCAATGATGCATTTCCAAACTTAGAATGGTCTCAGTGGGTTGTTCTGGGCTCAAATGATTCGAAACGAGGCAAAACAAAGCGAAACTGCATTTTGCCAAAGGCAATGTCATTAATGACATTAGGCCATGTCGTTAACAACATTTTGATGTTGTTAACGACATTAAGTCATGTCATTAATGATATCGAGGTTCCTGATCTGCAGAAAACACACAGAAATAGTAGAAAACAACAAAATGAAAATCCAAAACTTCGAACGATCATAACTTTTGCTATACTTAACTGATTTGGATGATCTTTATCATTCCAAAAAGCTCAAGATGTTTAGAATATTTTTATGCAAACAAAATACTAAAAAATTTTGAAATCATACTGTAATTTCTGGAAAACAGATTGGTGCGCTAAAGCCAGAATAACAGAAAAGAAAATGAAACTTAAAAAAGAAAAGCATGTAAATGTAAGCACAAACTCTAGGAACTCAGAGGCTTACCCCATAGTCATGAATCCAATTTCTTTAAGGTCTATGAACTCCTCTAAGAAGCTCTCCTTGTTTCTTTGGTTCGGTTTTGTGGTTTTTAACAGAAATGGAGAGTAGAGGTCTACTCTTTGAGGGAAGGCAAGGCTTCCAGGATATGACTTGTAAAAAAAGAGGAAGAGAAGAGGTAGAAGTCCTTCTTTCTCTGAGTTTTAAACCTAAAGACACTCTAAAACACTAATCCTTTGAAACTTTAGTAAAAATGCTTTTTTTGTGATATCTCTATTTAGTTTTTTTGTTTTCTTTTCTTTTTCTAAAAAAAACATGAGTTCCTTCTTCTAGAACTGCCCCCCTTTCTCTACAAATTCAATCATCCTTTTGTAGAACTCTCTTCAATCCAAAATTTTGACTAGTTGCTTAAGTGGTTCACCCACTTGTTTTTGTCTTTTTACATTATTTTCTTCCCTCCATTAATGCACATGTGGGATGGCATTATGTTGACATGGTGTAAAGTGAGGATAACCCAAAATTATGGGGCGAAGATAGGTCTTTTTGAATAAATAATGCAGAAATTTCTTTTTTGGTCTGCTTGGAAATCTGATGTCATTAACGACATTGGTGATTTCGTTAATGACATTATCAATGTCATTAACGACATTGCCATATTGTTAACGATATGGCACATGCATGCTTGCTTTTTTTTCTTTATTTGCACTTTTTTAAGGGAAAAGAGGCCCAAAGAAACAAGGTAGATGATTTCTAGATGATATCAAGACCTTGTAAAATGTGAAAAGCTAACAAGGGAAAAATTACAGCTTCACCATCGAACTCACGAGTCGGGAATAAAAATCTCGTGCTCACAATAATTAGATTAAGGTTTTGCTCAAACTTAGTCTGTGTGATTATCATATAAACTAACAATGTTTTAACACACATGTAAATGCTTTTAAGATTGAGGATCATCCAAAACATCACTCGATTAAAAGAATAAAATTTTTAAATCATATTTATCTACGGTACAACAAATCGAAGTGCCCCGTGGTTATTTTGGCATGGATTGGACTTGGTTGCTCATTTACTTTAGGAGGGCCTCTCCAATCCCCATTGATATTAGGTTTGAGTGTACCTAAGGGACTTTTATGACTTAGTTAATTTCTAGTATGTGGATTAGATTCTGAATATAGTTTTATAGTCATGGTTTAAGTTGTTAGATTAAAATTTATATATATAGGTGCAAGAACTTAAACATAGACCTTGTTTAAGTTGTTAGATTAAAACTTGACCTAATGGAATGATTATAATGTACCAGTCTTGAGCATGATCCTTGAGATTAATAATTCCAAAAAGCCCGGAATTATTATTATCATAAACCTATCCATCATTAAGTCCTAAACTATGGTGAGACAAGTTGCACCAATAAAATCCTTATAACAATATTAAGGTGGTAAATTGTCTTCCCATCATAAGTTATGATACAAACCTTATTAACGGATGTAAGGACATGTACAACATGCTTTCCCTTGACATGTGTTTGGTCATGAGACTAAATTAATACCTTAACCAAAATGGGTAGTTGGAACAAATGACAAATTGGAGACATATTTGAGGAATCGTACAATTGGGTATGCACATCTTAAGAAAGAGAACTCAAATAGTCTAGCAATTGCATGGAATGAAAATGGATAGGTTCCAACCATGGCTGTCTATTATGGTGTAACCTGCTATATCGGGGTTCATAATAGATGGGATATGGATGCTACCTAATAAGGAAAATTGGTTTGACTAGATTTTCCAGAATTTAATATGAGGGGTTATTTGAATATCAATAAAATACTAGGAATTATGTATCTAATTAAAGACCTTATATTAAATGCATGTACATATACTAATGTCTGAACAATTTCTAATTTATATCTAGGTTGAACAATGAATCCAAACATTAACCTTCGCTCAATTCTTGACAACAAACTAGGTGGTTTGAACTTTACTGATTGGTTTAGGGCGGTGAGGATAGTCCTCAGATTTGAAATGATAGCTTATGTTTTAAATGAGTCCCTCCTTGATGAACCTAATGCTGATGCCAATGAACATGAGGCATGGGAGAAGCATAGAATGGATCATGAAATGGCAGCATGTATAATGTTAGCAACCATGAATTCTGAGCTTCAGAAACGCCATGAGAGCATGGACTTAGACATCATGATTCTCCATCTTCGGGATATCTTTTCACAAAAGGCCAGATCTAAGAGATTTTATACATCAAAACTCTTATTCGAAACGAAGATGCACGGTGGCACTTCAACACCTCAACATGCTCTTAAACTATTGGGTTATCTAGAGAAGCTGACTTGACTGGGTTTTTTGATGGATCACAAATTATGCATAGATATGATTCTTGCTTCATTAGTTGATATTTACTCATAAATTTTGACTAATTATTATATGAATAAGATTGATGCTACACTACCCTAGTTGGTCAACATGTTGAAAATAGTTGAACCTATGATTCGAAAGGATACAAAGGCTTTACTTTTTGTTGAGAAAACTAAACCTTCCAAAGGTGGGTCCTATTTTGGAAAGGGTCTGAGTGTCAAGAAGAAAATCATTAAGAAGAAGAAACGTAAGAAAGGAACTACAAATGTTAGCTTCCGATGAGGCAAATCAAGTAATTATAAGAAGGATTGCAAGGTTGAAATTTCTAAACAAGTGAAGAAGAAGCATAGTGAGACATCTACTTCAGGTATGCTCATGATAGAGAGTTTCTCTATAGATCTTTATGAGTCTACATGAGTATTGGATACTGGTTGTTTTACTCATATCTATACTTCTATGTAGGGGTTGTGGAACAGTAGGAGGCATGCAAAGAGGGAAATGGAGCACGAGTTGCCACAATAGCTGTAGGACATTTAACCTTCATTTTCCTAGTGGCCTTGTTTGGGTTTTGAACAATTGCTATTATATTCATGTGGTCATTAAGAATATTATTTTTGTTGCGTATGTAGCAACAAAAGGATTTGAGATTTTATTTTCAAATAATAATTGTCAAATTCGACGTGATAATATTCTTTATGCTTATGGAATGTGTTTGAATGGCATTTACATTTTAGATACTAAAACTAAAATTCTAAATATGAACATTGTTAAGAAATCGAAGATAGATTATGAGGAATCTCCATACTTATGGCATTGTCTTCTATGCCATATAAATGAGACTCACTTAACTAAGTTACACAAATGTGGTGACTTGAGCCCAATAGAATGGGAACCATATGGGGTATGCGAACCTTATTTAAAGGGTAAGATGACAAAGGAACCTTTTAAAGGAAAGGGTTAGCATTTCATAACTACTTTGGAAATAATACATGCCGATATATGTGGTCCAATGAGTGTTAAGACACATGAAGATTTTTTCTGATTCATAAATTTTATGGATGATTACTCACAGTATGGTTATTTGTACCTTATTAGGTACAAGTTCGAAAGTTTTGAGAAATTTAAAGAGTTTAGATTCGAAGTAGAGAAATAGCCTGGGAAAAGTATCAAGACCCTTCAACCTGATTGAGGCGATGAATACTTAAGCTGAGTTTTAGTATTATCTAATGGATATATTTTATCCATGTGGAAACCTCCTTATACACCCCAACATAATGGAATGTCGAAAAGGAGAAATAGAACCCTAATCAATATGTTTCAGTCCATAATGAGCCAAGAAGAACTCACTAGATCCTTTTGGTGTTATGCACTTGAGAGCGCAGTTTATATTCTAAACTGAGTACCCTCAAAATTAGTTGATCAAACACCATACAAAATTTGGTATGGTAAGAAACCGGCTCTTTCTCACCTAAGAGTTTAGGGATTTCTTGCTTATGTAAAGAGGAAAAGTTTAGACAAGCTTGGTGCTAAGTTTGATAGGTATCTATTTGTAGGTTACCCTAAGGAGACTATGGGTTATATCTTTTACGATCCTAAGGAACAAAAGGTACTTATTTCTAGCAATGCTCAGTTCCTCGAGAAGGAAACCATACTTGCGAAAGCTAGTGGGAAAAATCTTGAGCTGGATGCTCAAGAAGATCAAACAAATAAGCAACTGATTGATCCCACACCTATTACACAAGAAATTGTAAGCATGGAAAATCTAACTACGACTAACTATGAGTTATATCATTGAGAAGACATAGAATTATATATAATGCACATGTATGAAAAAAAATGCAATTGATTTAATAAGAGAATTTGTTGGATATGAGATTTTTAGATGTACTTCAATACACATGTGTTTGAATAAAGTACATATTTCTACGAAAACCTTTGAGGAATAGATTGACATAAAAACATGATAGAATAGAATGTGATAGAATAATACTCGCTAGAAGTCTAAGCATTATTCTATGAAGCAATGTTATTTTTTGCAAAAAGTAGATTAAAGTAGTGTAAGCTGACGATGTTTCAGACCCACACGATCGTCACGAGGCGTTGTCCATGTTGAATGGGGCGTGGGGTTTTTTGAGGAAAAGAGAGGAAATAAAAGCTTTAGAAAGACATGAAGCCTAAACTGCTAGCCTATGTTACAGAATCGCCACCTAGATTAGCTCTTTAGGGAAATTTGGTGTATCCTAGATCTGTTTAGGCCTAAACCTCACCATAGTATAGAGATTTAGGTACGGATGAGTTACCTAATTTATCGTTGATTGACTTAGAATTACAAGGATGACACCACCTTTAAAGATTATTTTCTCGTCATTTTGTATTATTAGTTAACATTTATAACATCCACCCATAGAAAGCGCTAAATAAATAAAGTGATAAAAACAATCAAAAGTGATAAAGAAAATAAATATGCTTCTAACCTAAAGTGGTAGGGTAAATATCAATACAAAACTCGGATATAAAATTGGTCTTAAATACATTTGATTTATAAATATATTTTCATTTACAAATGTGATACCTGAAGGAAAATAAAAACCTAGCATACATCTAACCTAAATCTACCTACATCCACAAAGGTTTGCACATGATATACCACAACAACATGGCATAATTAGTATACAAAACAAGACTACACTTAGTAGCATAAGTTAGATTAGGGTTATCGCAAATTGATGAATTAAAACTGGGAAATTTGGATTTCCCGCAAGCTTTTATTTACAATAAATTGATTTTAGACATGATATATTATAAAAATTTTATTATTTTTTATGATGCATGGCATAAATTGGTTTAGTTAGGAGAAAAAGTGGGTCTCGTCATGGAGGGACCTATAACAATCCGAAAAATACAAGAAACTAGGCAAAAAATGGGCAAAAGGGTATTCTGGCGGGGACTGGACCAATACCACCCTTACTGTCTAGGAACGGCCTCATCATGAGGCCGGTACTGGCCCGGTCGGGGTGATACTAGTCTAGCCTATGCCAAGTTGAGTTGTTTAAGTTAAATCAAACTCATGGTTACTACTTAATTAAGAGTTTACTTAGTACCAATTTAATTTAGCTATTCTATTTAGTTTGTTATTTCCAAAACTCACTATATTGTGAGGTATCATTAAGTTGGGTTCAACCATCTCCACCATTTTGGAATAGATAATAAACTAGGTAGTAGCAAAATTAACTTGGTAAAAGTTTATTGATATAGAATACCTAGTTAATGATATAAGACTCCCCTATGCTGAGTGAACTCCTTTCAATCAGCATCAACTCCCCCATACTGAGTGAGCTCTTCCTTACTTGGGACTTGTCTTAATCAATTTTTCTAAAGTTAACTTATATTAATTCCTGCAAGACACAAGTTATGTAAGATACCAATAAAATATAAAAGTTAAGAAGTTCTTAACTTGGAGCAAAGTTGCAATCTTTTCATTAATAAACTGGTACATAGTTGTGTTCTATACTAAGTTTTTACATGTAAGCACAAATTACAACTATTACTAATTTTAGCTAGTGTGAGCGGGCAACACGGAGCGGTGGGCCGAGAGCACGTGGAAATGTGAGGCACGATCCACCAGGGTGTTTATGAAAAGAAGCACCAGGTCGGGGACCCGGGAAAAAGGTTGAAAAGAGAGAGCGAAAACATTTTTAGATTGGTTCGAACCCGAATCCATCTTCTCTTAGTGTGGAGTTGTCACCTGGATTAGCTCTTTCCAGGAATTAGAGTCCAGTGAGGCTTAACGTCCGGGGGATGGCCCACTAAGACACAGAGATTCGGGTCTGGGATAAGTTGTTTATTTCTTATTGGATCACATTAAATTACATCTATAGAAAACCATATTTTCTTAGTTACGCATATTCGCGTTATGAACATTTTTGGAGTTTATATGCATGATTCACGTATTGCGAAATAATAAACCATCCATAAAGCGGAATAATAAACCATCCACAAAATAGTAAGTAAATGTAGAAAATAAATGCGAAAAATAAAGATTACAAGGCTTCCAAAAATCGGGGGATGCAACCACCCGCTAACCTATTAATTACATTTCCTTAAAAAATGAAATTGCGATACCCGAACAAAAATTAAAATCCAAAACATACATCTAATCCTAATCTACCTACATCCATAAAGGTTAGCATAGGGGATAGCACGTATGTTTGATTTTGAATTTAGCGAGGCCCGTGTGACCTAAAAAAATCAATCGCGATAATGTGTTTGTTATTTAAATAAAACTGTTCATTTTATTACAGCACGTTGGTTGCTCATTTGAATTAATGAAATTGCTCGCATGGAAAAAGGTGAGGTCTCTTATCTGGGAATATATTTTATTCCCTTTGTGGGGGTATTCTAACATAAAGAATAAAGGAAAAGAAATAAAAGATGAAGAGAATTACAACGTTTACAATTATAGTTAATAAGATAATTCCTACGTCCACAAATAAAACCAGAAAGAGATGAAGCAGAAGATGAGCCCGGAATTCGTAGCTCTAGGAACTCAGAGGCTTACCCTTTCAGGGTGAATCCACTTCGGCGTATCCGTTTGATCCCGGGGAGCGTTCCTCGTTCGTTTTAGTTTAATTATGTTTGGTTGGAAAATAAAGTGTTTATTTATCCAAAAGATAATTAGACTCGGGTTCTAAATTTTTTTTAGACTTGAGAATATCTGAGGATTTAAGAAGAAAAGTAGATAAAGATAAGTTTTGAAAATAATTAAAAGTTGAGATTCAAAGGTGTTTTGGATCCAAGAAAATATTAGAAGAAAAGAAAGAAAATATTTGTAATATTTTGTATCTGAAGAAGAGAATTTTCTCTGACTTTTCGAGCCCCCTTCAATCCAAAAATGTCAGAATATTTATAGAAAAATCTCGAAAAATCCAAAAAAGGTAAAAAAGTTTGGCGGGGTCGCCAAAGAGTTTGGCAACCTCGCCAAATCTAGCGAGGCTAGCCTCACCAGTGGGTCTAGCGAGGTTCGCCAGACATCTGGCCGGCCTCGCCAAGGCCCTGGCAAGGTTCACCAGGCCTTCTAGCGAGCTGTGCCTCCCCAAGTATCGGCGAGGTAGGCTTCGGATCTGGTTTTCATCAATGATTTTGAATTGTTTTATATATTTTTATATTTTTAGTTAATTTCTAAATTAAAGTCCTTTTAAATTCAACAATGAGAAAGACTCGTATTTGAAGATCATCGGATGATCGAAAATCATGTGATTCGAGGATAAATATCCCGAAAAGCCATCATCATTGAACACGCAAGATGGTACAAAATCCCGTGCTCACAGCTGCCCCTCGTGTGATCATCACTGGTTGTATCACCAATGTGATCACACGAAAGAGCGTAGCGATAGAGAGAATACGTGACCAGTGTGGTTGGTGACTTTTTGTTCCCCATTGGTGATAACACATGCCTTCCTTTCTGGCACTTTATTTTCATAGGGTTGTCTATTTCTTTCTTCGGAATCCCTTAGGTACTTGGTGCCCCATGTTGGCGACTCTACTATTTCTTTTTGCCGTGTCCCTTTAGTGTTTGATAACCATTTCATTCTTTGGTTGATAAATGAGACTGTTTCTTTCTTCAGCTGTCGAGATAATCGTTTCCTCTTTCGGTTGTATTTTATATTTCCTTAATAGGATGTTGACTTGTTTCTTGTGACAAGTTAGAAAAAAGATAATGTTAATACATTTTATGATAAATGTTTTAATTATTTGATTGAGTTTATGTGAAGAAAAAAATTTTTGCCCCTTTAATCAAAAATTAAAACATGATAAATAAATAAGTTTGATGGAAATTCAGGGATGTCCCGAAAATTACTCCGTTATTTTAGGAGGCTTTTGTGATGTTGCAATGTTGACTTTAGGCTTGAGTGGGTTTTGTTTGTAGGTTCCTCATGTAGAGGTGGAGGTTCTTGTTTACTGGGACGGTGTTGCCCCAGTTCGGTATTGTTTTTGCCTGTAAATGTCATGACGCAAATGTAATGTATGCATGTTTTTATGCATGAACAATATTTATCATATGATGTATGTTCGTTTGTTGTAGGTGTCGTGGGCTTAGTTCATTGAAGAACCTTCTCTTGTGCTGGTGCATGGTTTCTCCTAGGTTTTTTCTTGTTAGGGATTCCATGGATGACTTCCTTAGAGCGACAACCATGGGAACGTTGAATTAGATTTGAGTTCAAAACTTGGATCTAGTTTGAGGAGAGTCTCGATGAGTCTTTGATCCCGCATTGTGTCGGTAATGATTGCTTGGAAGCCGTTTGCTTGAAGTGTTGAGGGCATATGATGTCTCGTACCGTTCCAGGGAGGAGATGATGAATTTGATATTTCTTTGGTCCTATGTTTTGCATAGATTGCCCTTGCGGGTTTTCAATCTATCAGACCTTGTCTTAATTTTTGCCTGGACCGCCCTTTCAGGTTTTCAATCTAGCAGACTCATTTTTCTTTTTATTTTTATTCTTTATTTTTTTATTTGGATGTTTACTTACCACATTCTACCATTAGCATGCAAGTAATCAAAATAAACATATGCATAAATCTTCAGCAAAATAAACAATTCATTAGTGAAATTAACAGGGTATAAATGTTTCAAATGATTTGACTCCTGCCATCAATTAGCCCTTTCAAGTTTTCTAACCGATGTGGTTCTCTAGATGTCCTAAGTTTTGCCTGAGCTGCCCTTTTCGGGTTTTCAACTCAGCGGACTATTCTTTTTTTGTTTTGAAAAGAAGCCCTAATTTTTGCTCAACTAATCGAGTGTTAATTGACAAGCTAATTACAAATTTATTTTTTTGGTGGTATCGCTTTTTATTGATTTATTTCTATCACCTATGCATGTTAGCACTTGTGTAAGACTTGGTAGATTTGGTTGATCGGTCGTTGTCCATGTCTACGACTTCATTGACTCGTTTAGCATTTCTGATCGATTGGTTGGTGCTTGCACCTCTTTGCTGGCTTGAGGTGCATTTGATGATGAGTCTTGATCATTGGCGTTTCCTTTGATGGTGCGATGATTGCCCCACAGATAGTAGCGAGCGGTGTGAAAGAGTTATTGACGTGTTTAACAATCTGACTCCTTTTTATCTTTAGCATTGACTTCTGTTTGATTGTCCCTTGAATGGTGGTGATTCGTGTGATGGAGTTGTTGACCTATTCAATGATCAGACACCTTTTTGTGACATTACGCCGGTTGTTTGGTCTCATGAATGGTGGTGATGAAGTTGTTGATGTGTTCAACAATCTGTCTCCTTCTTTTTGGCATTGCACCGGTTGTTTGGTCTTATGAATGGTTATGATGGAGTTGTTGACATATTCAACGATCTGACTCCTTCTTTGTGACATTGCTTCAGTTGTTTGGTCCCAACTTACTTGGTCGACATTTTAGCCCTATTCTAGCTTCGATCCTTTTGATCTTTGCGTGCTTTGTTCTCTTGATTGAGTCAGTAGACGTTTCGTGCTTGGAGAACTTTCCATTGATCATTCGTTCTTGTATGATGAGGCAATTGCTATCACGCATTGTCTAAGTACATGTATTTATTTCTCACTTTCTCACAAGAGTCAAATCATTTGAATTTATTGTGGGGAATCCATTTATACCCAAATTAATTTCATGAAATGACGTGTCACATGTGCTAAAAACAATATGTATATGCTTATGGGAATGCGTGATGTCATTGATAAAATATCAAGCAAATAAACAAAGTTCGATTTATTCAAAAATTATTCAAAAGCCCCGTGGGCAAAGTAGCTAAAAGCTAAATTATTACATAATCATCTTTCGGTGTTAATACCCCCTAGATGTGTCCATGGATTCGAAGTGCTCCATCCGCTCTGCCTTCTCAAACACCTCTTGATAGCTAAAAAAGCTATCAAATCTGAATTTGTTTCTGTATGGTGGCAGTGCGCCATTGTTCACCACTTTTCTACTAATAAGTTTAATAACTTATTCACAAGACTTGGCCACACTCGCTTCGAAAGCCTTATCCTCAATAATAATGCCAAAAACTTGTTCACGTAAAATATAGGTATTGTCAATACCTCTTATCAAATAGAAAAATGATGATAACTGCAAGTATACAGTTGTGATGTAGTTTTAAAAGATATCGAACCCACAGGGAAGTAACCAAGCATAAAGATCAACAAGGAAAGACAAAGTAAAAGAAAATAAAAATAGATTTGAGATTTTTGGATAGGAAGATTAGAATGAAAAGTTGAGTAAATATAGATGTGGAAGATTAGAGAATCTAAATATAGAGATTTCTAGTACGAACAAGTATAGCAGAGAAAACATGCAAGTTCAACAAAGATGTTATGATTCACTAAACTAATCTAACAAACTCGGTTCAAAACACTCAGATGTTCAATGATTCGCCGCAGAGTAACACATGAAATAACTTTTCTAAACCTAGCGTAAACGAAATAAGACAATTATATAAAACTGGACAATGTCAATATTATGCTTAGTACAGGTCACTCTCACATAGCCACATTTAGCAAGTTAACATTCCAAAAATGTTGGCTTACTAAACAGCGTTATATCATAGATCCAGTGATTATACATGATATTGTTAACCCCAAAACTACTCTTAAAATTAACTCCAACGCATATAACTTGATTAATATAAAAGACTTAGCACGAAATACGCATTATGACACATAGACATATCATAAACTTCGAAATAGAAAGTATA
>CATIWQ010846451.1:0-11489 GCA_949673415.1 Euphorbia schlechtendalii | reverse complement strand
TTATATCAAAAATCGATAATTCAAATTGACAAATAAAAAAAACACAGTAAAGATTAAAGATATTGTTGTAAAATAATGGAAGGAATCAATAATGTACTCAATTAGCAATATATGTTACTCATGTAAAATGAAAATCAGATTCGACTCTTTATAAATAAAAGTGGGGAACCTTAAATCTAACTAATGAGCGAACAAGATTTTATTAACATCACAAAAATGGATGGAGTATATAAGTTAACATTTAATTGGATATTTTGAACTTAAATTATTTGTATTATTCAGATGAAACCGTGCCTTGAATGGCTATGGGGGTAAGGTTACTATTAAATATTAATATCAATAACCATTTCACTACAAATACAATTTGGTTAACAAGAATGTATTAAGTTGGGGTTTCCAGGCAGAAATATTACAAATTTTAACTGGGAAAAAAGGTTCCCGCGAATTCCCGCAAAAGCAGTTAAAAATTTGCCGTCACACTTAACAAAGTTTAATATCACTCGGTTTTTGATGACTCGCTAGGAAGTTGAAGTTTCATGCTCTGGCGAAGAAAGTCAGACAACTTTGCTGTGGCGGCTCGGCCTCGTTCCAGACAATTCAGGTATTCTTCCACTAGATAGAATTTTCACAATGAACAAAATTAGGATCAAATCAGGCTATACCACCAAACCATTGAACTCTAAACAATGGCAAAAACGCATAATGAAAATCAAGAACCTTGCTAACGAAACTAAAAGATTCAAATACCTTTATAGCAGAACAAGAAACTTTCCTACTACATTTGCAAAAAAAGAATAAAAGCGGGTTGCAGATGAGTCAAAACTATTGGATCATTTTTTAAAATACCCTGACGAGCAGTCAGAATATTTGACATACGTATAATGATGGGTATATACCGCATATAACTCAGAAGAACAACACATGATTATGGTGGCAATTACCTGACATTACTCCGTGGGTAACTGAGGTTATAATCCCATGTTCTGTTGGCTCACCATCCACATTCGATGCTTCTCTTTGTATAACTGAATGAATTGAGTTTGGGAAGACTAAATATGCAAATCCCTTCATTTTCTGAGCAACATACAAATCAACACACACAAAAAAGCTAAGGATGGTTATTAAGTTGCAGCCTCAAAAAGAGCAGAAAATGGAATTTTATTTAGGACTTTCTCAATCACATTAAAAATATGAGAGATATAAATAAAATTTAAAAAAGAATGCAAAACCTGTTCTTCCAACTTGGATGGATCTAGCATAACACATCCATCTTCTGCCAATGCACAGCATATTGCAACTGCAAAAACCAGAAACTTAAGTTGCATAAGCGACAAACAAAGCAAACTGACTTTTGAGACTCAATTACCAGCAAGATGCTTCATAGGGATTCCAGCATCTACAAGGGCAGCACATGCCGCATTTATCACGCATGTAAGAAGCTAGGAAAATCTAGTCAAGGAAATATCCATTTTCCGAATGCTGTAATAAAAATTAGAATTGAGAGGATTGAGCCTTGAGGAAAGTTCACTTCTTGAATATACTATAAAAAAAGAGACTATTGTCAATTAAAACCCACAACTAGGAGTTCTATCATCTAAAGAGCATTTTTCTTATCATCCAACAACTTTACTATGCATATCAAAAGCATGGTCTTGTTTGAAAACTTAAATACTTATTAGTTAAATATTAGGATCCAAAGGGAAAACTGAATTTTGAAAAACAAGGAGAACAGTAACTAGTGAGACTGCACGTTTACAAGGACATAAATCTATTGTTAGTCTCAGTCAGCCTAAAAATTGAAGGATACAGCGCCATCATCATGAATAACCTGCACAAGTAAAATGGATTTTTATTGATTGTAGTGTGTGAGACTGATTGCAAATATAGGATCAATATAACTGCACATAGATTATATCAACAAGCTCCTACTTGTGTGCGTGCTATGCAAACTCCAACTAGAAATTCAATATTAATCGGAATCATCCATAGGTTTGTAATACTTTCCGTTTCCAAGTAGATAACTCTTTTATTATGAAAGTACAGTTAATTTAAACCATGACGCAGAGCTATTTAATAATTGGAAAAATTATGAAGCATTCAAATGTTCATGATCAAACAAGATATTTATTAAGTAGAAAAAGAATTCAAGATCACTTTTTTTGAATTTATCGCCAAATACCCGATATATGATAATCTAAGAACTGAGGAAATTACAAACTCACTAACCTGAACTATTATAGAGGTGGTAGTGTTTGGGTTGACAGTCAAGATGCATATACTCTGCAATGTTCTCTTCAATATCATCCCATATTCCTTTTCTAGTTTTCCTAGGCAATCGAAAATTTTAAGAAATAAGGGCAGGGAAAATCCAAAACAACATCTAGATTAGGATGAACAAGCCAGACAACAAAAACCTGTAACTCTATAAGTACTCACCAAGCTGTCCTGTTTTAGGCTTCCAAAGGACTTCAATGCAGGCCTTCTCAGGGTTTTCGTTTTTCTTGGTTCCAGCTTTAGGTCCATAGACAGCAGCTAGAACTTTAGTATCTCCTAAATCCACCGAACGACATCCCCACATAAAAAAACAAACAAAACTAATTTCAAAAAGCAAAATTTCAGAACTAAACCAATGGTAGAAAGAAAAAGAGGAAGAAAGGAAGCTACCTTGACACCAACTAGCAGAACCATGAACTCGATGGAGTACATTTCGGGAGCAAGCAAGAGGCCTCAATTGGTTGGGAGTACGGCCATCCTCCCTATCAATCTCCATCTTTTTTTTAAGTTTGCTGCAAACTGATGGCAATTAGGACTAGCCAGTTTATTCAATTCAAGAACAAGCCAAAACTAGCATGATCCTCAATCAAGTGAACACGAATTTCCAAACTTAGAACACTTCGACACTTAGGATGAGCAACAAGGAGAATCAGCAACCAATTTCGACAAACAAAATCAATTGAGCAAGGGATTACAGAGAATCAATTATCAATCCCAGTAAGTTAAGCTAATTAATTCAATTCCAACACATAAAAATAATGAGACGACTTACAAACAGGTACAAGCAACAGAAGAATACAATGAGAATACAACTAATTCCTGCAAATACCTTCAATAAAACTTTTCTCTTCCTACTCTCCACATTTTCTCAAGATACAGTGCTGAAGCTTACCTTGAAGTCGATCGGAGTCTGATCAGGTACCGGTGAATGGACGGGGAGAGCTCACAGTCGCAGATGAAGTGGAAGTTGACGGACGGTGGTGAGGTGGCGGTGCACGGCAGGGCTGCGAACTATCAATTTTGATGTATTTAAAAAAAACTGGCGGGTGAGTGTAGGTCAATGTAGTAACGGTGAGAGGTATTACCTAATTTCTTCGAAAATCCTAATTTACATGATAAATCTCCCGGGTCGAACCGGGTGGCGGGTTGAACTGTTCGGATTTCTAAACAAATTAAAAGTAAACAAAAACCCTAAAAATGTGCAGCTTCACCGCTTCTCTCACGACTTTCTTCTTCGTCCATGTTGACCTACTCTGCTTCCTTGAACTCTTACCATCTGCAACTTTCTTGCGAAAAGAGGTATCCTCTTCTAATTCCGAATTATTTTATTATGGTTCTGCTGAATAACTGAATAATTTGGTGAGGTTTTGAGTTTAATTTGTTAGTCGACTTATGGTATTCTTGAGGATTTTTATGGGAAGATTGATCTTAGATATGCTCTTATTAGTTTCGCATCAATGGTTACTACTCATACTAAGTATGTTATACATGAAAGTTGAATTGGAGTTGAACTTCTGTATACTGATTATCATTAATTTGTAGAAAATTAATGCCCTTGCCGTGTGTCTTTTTGATTAAGAAGCAGTTCTCCATTGAAACCAATGAGCAACATTGACTAATTTTAAGCACTGGTGTAACTAAGTTAATAAGAAAAATGATATGGAACTTAACATACAATTGAAGTGTTTGTTGTTGTTGTTATAGTATTCGATATCTTGAAATACAGTTGTGTTAGGATTCAATCTGCAGTATTGATTCTGTATTGCACAAAATCCACAGCATGGATTGAACAATCTCAAATTTGATTTGTAAATGCTACAAAACTTGTGTCTGTAGTCATTCATCAATTTTTTTCATTTATTAGTACTGGTTTTCAAGCAATTTTACAAACACAGAATCTGTTGCTCCAGTTATTTCTTCAATAGCTATTACTTGTATGGAGAAAATTAAATAAGTTGATGGATTGGCAATAAGTAAAACGTGTATGTTTGTCATATTTGGCCTTATTAACTAAACGAGGTAATTAGCTTCGTATATATTTGTTTTTTTTTTCAAGTTTTACATTATATGCGGGGGTGGATACCAGTGTTGAGTTTAATATAGATTTTGGAGGGTATCAATTAGGATTTTGACATATTTTAATGAATTAATGTACTGATAATTTATCATGTTTTTTAAATTCCAATTCGAACCATTTTGGTTTCTTTTGAACCTATAACACTTGCCCCCTTCCTTCGCCAATTTGATGACCGGCCCAAGTATGAGAACCATGGTAGCTAGTAGTTGGTAGTTACTATTCTGAATGCTTTCTATCGCTGGTTTGGTACAATTAAATTACTGATTCATTGGATATTTTGTATGCTTTCATGTTCGAATATAAAACTCTTATGCTGTTTTGGTGATATGACCATGTTCATATAGTTGGTTTTTCATATTTTTCTGCTCAGCAAACATTAGATTATTTTGCTAAACGCCTACCATTTTTTCATTTATATTTTGCTAGTATTTTACAATATGAGATCTTATTATTCGAAGAAAAAGTCGCTTTCTAATAAATTTTGCTATATTCTTCGTCCAAGTTGTTGGTTTTTTTAACTGTCCATATATATATAAAAATTCATCCTGATTACTTTTTAAATTTCAATAAGGATCCGTTAATTGGCACGTATTCCTCAGGCTGATGGTCGTTTATGGTTCAAAGACTGAGAAGTTGCAGCGATTGGAAGGCAATTGCTCCACCTGTACTTGAATTAAGCAGTATTTGTCATTTCGAGTTCTTAAAAAATATGAGAAAAATCAAAGTAAGGAGTTCTTCCAGCTCATCAACTCTCACACCAGATAGTCAAACACATATCGAATCAGTTGGCGAACAACAAGCTTCTCCCTCCTCAAGAGTGCGATCGACCCCCGAAATCGAAAAGAAGTACGTGCACAGCGTTTACGATGCTATCGCGCCGCATTTCAGCTCCACGAGGTTCGCCAAGTGGCCGAAAGTCGCAACCTTTCTGAATTCCCTGCCAAAAGGGTCTCTAATATTGGACGCAGGCTGCGGGAACGGGAAATACCTAGGTCTAAATCCTGACTGCTTTTTCATAGGTTGTGACATCAGCACACCCCTCATCAAAATCTGCGCCGATCGAGGACAAGAAGTCCTCGTTGGCGACGCAGTAAACCTCCCTTACAGAACTAATTTCGGCGACGCCGCGATTTCAATAGCTGTGTTACACCATCTGAGCACGGAAAACAGGAGGAAGAAAGCGATCGAAGAGCTGGTTCGAGTCGTCAAAAAAGGCGGCTTGGTGTTGATCACCGTTTGGGCAGCGGAACAGGAGGATCGGTCGCTGCTCGCCAAGTGGACCCCACTCAACCGGAAATATCTCGAGGAGTGGATAGGGCCCGGCAGCCCGCGCGTCAAAAGCCCGTCATGTATCAGCCTGGAGAGCATTCCGGAAACAGAGGAGAACTTGTTTCGAGAACAATCGATCGATATCGATTTCAAGGAGAAAACAAGTGAAGGGTCGATGAAAATTCTGCATTTCGAACCGAAAATAATTGATGATAATGCGAGAAACCAACAGGAGTATTTTGTGCCATGGCATTTACCGTATCATAGAGCTGAAATTAGCGGAGCGTCTGCTTGTGCTCTAGAAAGCGGCCTGGCTAAGAAAGACGATAAAAAGGGTGCTGTGGTGTATAACAGATACTACCATGTCTTTAGTGAAGGTGAACTTGAAAGGTAATGTTAAGTATTCTTTAGTAATGTGAATGTGTAGTTTTCTTGGTTGCTCATTTTTGTATAAATCTTGGGCAGGTTGGTAACTGGGATGAAAAATGCAGTGGTAGTTGACCGATTTTTCGACAAGTCAAACTGGTGTATTGTACTTGAGAAAACTTCTTGATCGCTCGTTTTGTAGCGAGTTCCAGCCACATTAGCTTGGTAAAGGAAATATTTGTCGTCCGCTTCGGTTTGTTGTGGAACTCATACATTTACACTGTTCCTTGAAATAAATTTCGTATATGAATCCTGAATCGAATATCGTGTATTCGATTCTCGGTTGAATCATTTTGGAGTTAAATTGCTTCTTAATTTTTGTCTAGTACCTGGAATTTTCCAAAGACAACGTTACTGTGTATTAAATGTGACTCAAATACGAGCCATCAATGGCACTCTCCACAGTTAATACATTTTTTCATTTTGTTTCTCTTATGTCCAATCAAGATAGACCAAGTTTAAGTGGGGAAAATGAAGTAGGTGATAGTCAAATCATGTTGTACTTAAATATAATGGGAACAAAAGCTTCAAAATAAACAGATTTTTTTGTAATCAACTAAATATTATTGTTTTAAAAGGATTTTGGTGTCTCATTTTTATTGTTATTTTGTATTTTTAATGTGCTTTTTTTTAAGTTATTCATTCATACCTTTATTAATTTGTTCAACTTTCAAGGTAATCATATTTTAATATCCAATAACAAGATGAGAAGTGTATAGAAATCAACATTTAAACATATTAATGAAGTCTTGAAAATAGAGTATGACATTTATAAAAGGGTAAATTAATAAATCATCTCATTTGGTTAATTGTTATCTTAAAAATTATAAATTATATAAAATGATAACATTTAAGGGAGTATTTAATATTCAAATGATGTAATCATGTTTTAATTAAATTCAGTGTCAGTTGGTGTATAGGTGTGAAGTATATATCTCAATCAAACCTCAATCAAATGGCTCTTAATCATAATTAGTATCATTAATTAAAGAAATTGTCAAGTTATACTAGTGTTGTACATTTTGCATATTTTTTTAAAAAATTGTCTTATTTTTTAGAAATAAAAATCTTTAACTCGTTCCAGACATGACTCAAACATGAAATCTCTAAAGTTCTCAGTTTTTCATCTCAACGACAAAGCCAAGATGTCATCCACATGCATTTTACAAGTTTTAACATTTTGGGTATGAATTTTACACAAGCAACATTAATATTTTATCAAGTCAAACATAATGTTTAAGTTTGTGATTAAGGTTATACTTGCGATCCCTATGAATCCCATGTTTGAATCATGTTTTGATGAACTTGTCAAATTTAAAATAATAATACGAAATACGATTAAAGTCCTCTGTGAATGCTGTGAATGTATAGACCATTAATTTATCTGTCACTTTGGTTTAAGCATGGTATGATAACGATATAATTAAATAATTTTATTGTCACGTTAATTGCGATGATAATGCAATAATAATATTCTATGGTGTTATTATGTTTCAAATGAATCCAGTATTAATTAACATACAGGTGTGAAGTATATATCCTCTCAGATCTCAATTGTATGGTTGTATGGTTCTTGATAATCATTACTCCTCCGTCTATTAAATATTATCGTTTTAACTAATTCACGGTTTTTAAGATAACAACTAACTAAATGAGATGATTTATTAGTTTACCCTTTCATAAATGTCCAATTCAATTTTCAAGACTATTAATTTATTCAATAAAAACAATTTGACCTATAGTCTTCTCTTGTAATTGGAGATTAAAATATAATTATCTTAGAAGTTGAACAAATTAATAGGGGTAGGAATGTAAAACTTGGAAAAAAATATCTTGAAAATACAAAATGACAATAAAAAAGAGACAACGAAATCTATCTAAAACGACAATATTTAATAGACGGAGGAAATATCATTTAGCATATCACGGTGATTCAAAGGCTTTTAATGCATTTAGAGCTTTTTTCCTCGAATTTTTAAAAGTTTTAAATAACACATTAAACTTGTAAGAAATACACTAAGTGTCACCTTAATGTTACATGTCAGTTTTTTATTTGTTTGATTTATCACAAATATCATTTTCTTGAATTTTTTCTTTCCAATTGGATATTTGCATGTTACATTAAATTGGTAAATTGATGCAATTTCTGCAGCTTCATGGATTATTTAATCCTTTTAAAATTTAAGAAGAAAAAAAACGTTTAAGGATAAATTCAAGGTGATTTTAATGAATTTAACTACTTTGATAAATATCAAGATAAGTTTAGGGTGATCTCGATGAATTTAATTATCATTTAATACTAGCTATTAAGACGAATGTGTCAGAACATTACACGTGCTATCTTTTTGTTTATTAATTTTCATAATGACTTATTAAACTTTTTTATACCAGTGATGCATTCCATTTATTTCACATGAAAAATTTCTGGTTAAAAACAATTTTTATATTGTGATATGATTTTTTGTTAAATATAAACGCGGCCGTACATTGTGGTCGAATACATATTATCATTAAATATGTATTTTGTCTCTCTTCTGACAAATTATTTTAATTTATCTTTAAATATTTCAATTACTAAATAATAAATATTGAATTATTTTTCTTTTTAAGTCATAATTTTAACCAGTCTAATAATACGTCATGGAATATAAAAAAATATTTTTAATGAAATAAACGGGTCTTAATGTCAATAATTCTTTGATACTCTTCAATTTAATTATTTGGTCGAAGAATCAAAGAATACAATTAAAGATTAATAAAATTAATAGCAAAATTCATTAGTAGTGAAAAGCAAGAAATACAGTATGAAAAATAATGTTTTGTTATGGATTCTTACTGTACATATTTTTTTATAAATATAGATTTTTGAAAAAGTTAGGTATTGAACTCAGTACTCCACCTTCACTTTGAGAGATGTACAAATTAAATTACACAAAATCGATAACAACACATATTTAGAAGCAGTGCAATTTAAAAAATACATACGCCGTCAAATTTTTAGAAAAACACTTATAACTAAAAGAGAATTAGCTTCATGTATAAAATACATGTAACCATCTTTTTTAACTACAATGTTCACATATCTTATTATACAGATTTTGGTGATGATTAATAATTAAGATCGATTTTGATACAACTGTTGTGATTGTAGATAAGATTATAATTTCTGAAATATAGTAAATGATAACAGTAAATGTTTTACTATAATTGTTGTTGGACTAAAAAAACAAAGACAAGCTTTTACGTTAATTTGGCATACGGCACAAATGTATTAATTAACTAAATTATTGATAGTAAATTATTTTAATATAGGGAGCATTAAATGTATAGAAATATTATAATATACATACAACATCATTTGAGTTAAGTAATCATTTAATGCTCTGAATATAAAAACAATTTTTACTATTAAAAATAATTAATTATTGATGTATAATTTTTGTTTGTTCGTTGATGAATTGTCTTAAATTCCTTAGTCATACCCTATAGCTAATTTTATCTCAACAAATTTTATTTTACTTTCTTTATAAACAAAAAAAACTAACTTTCATAAATCAAATAACTACTCATATGTCTTGAGAACACATGATAGTTTTTCCACTTATATACAAGAGAGTTAAAGGTTGTCTCAATATTCCATATATATTGAAGAATTAGCTATATTTTATAAGAGAGAAGTGGATAAATATTGCACTTGTACCGCGAAAGAGATGAACTGGCATTGCAGAGATCAACAAATAAACTGTACTTTTTCTGATAAAAATAAAAGCACCTCATAAATACTGTTCCGTAAATATAAAATAAACAAACTGTTGACAAGAGTCAATATTTTGTCTCCACTGACTGACCATTGTCAATTATAAAAAGAATTAATGGTGAGAACTCCCAACAGAATAATAAATATAATTTGGACTGGTATACCCTATATTATTAATTATCCAAATTGTTTATGTACATATATAATATATTATACAGTTGGGACGATAAGAGTTTGGTGAAGTTATTGAATCGCTTATTTTATGTAAAAAACCATATTCATTTTCTCTATTGCAGATTTGATTTATTTTTTATTAGTTTCTATCCTTGACAAACAAATTATGTTTTTCAAAACATTTACATACCTCACTTTATCATATAATTCGAATTGAGAATGTTAAATTATCTAATTATTTTAAAATTTATTTAACAGCCATATATTAAATTAAGATTTAATATTTACATAATGTGTTAAAAAACGAAGAAAGTCAATTAAACTCCTTATACTTTATATCTCATTCTTAATATACATTATTTATCATTATTCTACTTTTTTTTAAGTTAAAGTCATAAGCACAAACTTGATGATATTCAGTAATAGATTAGAAATGAAAAAAATATGTACATTCTACATTAGAATTAAATTTCAAAAATATGTATTTTTATAACTAAATATCATTTAATTATATTTTTTAAGTAATATTGCAAGTGCTAGGATTCGAATCCTGATAATCACACCAGTCTGTGGATGTACCATTCAGAATAAAATATATTTTTTTAATCCGTCCTTCTAATCTCATCCTACATGAATTTAATTTATAAATTAGACTTATCATTCAAAGAGCAAAAGGCCAATTTAATTATTATTAGCGTAGGATAGTCGAAATAGGCAGATTCAATACATCACGAACTTAAAATGTAATTAGTTGACACTTGAAGGAATTTGCAAAGTGGTCCATTTGTAATTTGTCGGCTTAACGCAATATCAAAAAATTTACTTGTCGTCTTGATTTTAAAAAATTACAAACAATTCACTGGATTTGTAAAAAGTACACAAGTTTACCCTTTTAATGTCATGTGTCAGTTTGGACAAAGAAAAATTCAGAAATTTATGTATATAAAAAGTGAATATAACCAGAAACTGACATGCAGCAACGAGATAAGAAAAAAACTGATTCATTTTAAACAAAAATAATGTAATATTTGAATTTATTTTAAAAGTTAGTTATTATTTACATTAAGCTTAATCTGTACGATATTGAGTAATTATAGGCATACCCGAATCCCTCAAAAGTGGGGATAACATATAAAAGTGATGTAAACTCTTACCTAAATTTCGCATGCATTATATCAATATTTAAAAACACCAATTAATATATACATATATAAAAAATTAAATACACCAATTAATATATATTTATTATCCCAATTAAAAACAACTTTTCTACTTCTTTAAGTAACTCACCACTAGACCTGTTCGCGGGCCGGGCGGGTACCGAGCCCGCTTCCATGGGCCGGGCTTGGACACGCATTTTTTTAAAAAGCCCGGCCCGAGCCCGAGCCCGTCAAAGCCCGAAGATTTATGGGCCGGGCTTGGTTTTTATATAAATACCCGAGCCCGGCCCGAACCCGGCCCGACGAATAATTTTATATATTTATTATATATTTATACATTAAATTTATTATT
>CATIWQ010846138.1:0-18089 GCA_949673415.1 Euphorbia schlechtendalii | reverse complement strand
CACAGTTCCTCTCTTTACAAGCCATTTTTTTCATTATCTCTAAACATGTCAATGTTTGAACTCAAGCCCTAACTGAAAATGCAAAAGAAATTCAAAAGTAAAAATTGAACAATAAAGAGAATCGTGTTTACCTTCTTTTTTGGCCTACTACAAATGCCTGATGGACAAAGCTTCACCAATTCTGGGTTCCAGCCACCAAATAATGCGAAGGAAGAAGATGAGAACGAGTGCGAAATTTAGTGATTTCCTTTACAGGTTTACTTTGTTAAATGAAATCGAATTTGTCAATGTTTGAATCGTAATTGAAGTTTCAGAAATTGATTAGAAGAAGAGCTTGGAGAAGAAGAAATGAGGAATTTGTTCAAGCTTTGAAGTTGTCCGAGAAAAAGTGGCTTTTATAGTGAGCCACAAAATTGAATTCCCCGTTCTACCCCTGGCTACGTCAGCTACTTGACGGCGTTAACCCAAAAAACCCGTTTTTGCTAACGGTAAAATTTCTTAAGCCCTCTTTTGAGACTCGTAAAAACACAGTCCCCTTTTGAAAATGGCTCAAACCACATAACACCTTTTTGAAATTTACCCTAAAATCAAAGATTAATAAAATTCAAACAAACTGATTTAATCTTATATATATGTATGAGTTATAGTCTAAACAATATTATTAGAATATAGTTTTATTATGTTAGATTTTTTAAAAATTCCATTAAAAACCCATTTATTGATAAATATTAATTATATAAACTACAAAATGCACTTTACTAGGAATGTAATAAACATATAACCGAATGTGAAAACAAAGCAATCACTTCATCTAATATCCGAGTAAACATTGTTGATTTTTCAAACAGATTTATAAGATTGTTGTAGAGCAAAATAACAAAAGCAGAGTACACAATCCATTTTTACTTGGTTCACCTCGATTGGTCTTAATATGCTAATCTTTTGAAGGACTCATCCAAGGATCTAAAAGAGTTGCTTTATTGATTATTGACGAAGCCAAGAAAAGGCAAACACAAGAGTTTTATAGAAAAGTATAAACCCTAAAATCTAAGCCTTAACAGAAAATTAGAGAAGAAGACTCTTAAACTAAGAAGAATACAATCTAAACCAAAAATGTGCACTAACCATTTAATTGAGAGCAGATTATATAGTCCCCCAAACCAGTGACGCAAGCAGTAACTCCCTAACAACCTCGCCAACAACTTACATGCGGGATTCATCACAACCATAGATAAAAAATGATAAAGAAGAGATGAATCAGGCAGCAAAGAGATGGAATCGCCAAGAAATCGCAGCAGCAAGAGGCAGGAGAAGAAGAGACTAGAAAAAAAAATGAAACCCTAAAGGTTACAAAGAAAATTGAAATAGCTCTCCCGATTCAAACAACTAAGTTGGGTCAAGGCCATAACAAGTGGACTTTGGGCTTTGGTCTCACAAAAGACTTAAAAGAAATTACAATCCAGAAACAATAGCAAGACTTATACAACAACAACACTAGGTATAGATGGACATAAACTCAATTAAATTACGCCTAAAACCTAACATTCTCCACCTTGGAAATCTAGCATCTAGAATAAAGCCTTCTCAACCTTTGATCAGTAGGAAAATCACCAACTTGAGGACATGGTGGCACCATTTGACACAAAGTCAAATGATACAACGTCAATTTTAGCAAGAGAAGCCTGAAATTTATCAACAGAAACAATCTTAGTAAAAATATCAGCAGGATTTACACAAGTATGAATCTTATCAACATGAACAGAACCACTAGAATTATGTCTCTTACAAAATGCATTTTAATGTCAATGTTCTTGGTTCTTTCATGAAATACAACACTTTTACTTAAGTGAATTACTTATTGAGAATCACAATTGACTCTCACAAGGTTTTGACTTAAACCTAACTTAGAAATAATGCCTTTTAACCACAAAAACTCTTTAATAGCTTCAATTAAAGATATATACTCAACTTCAGTGGTTGACAAAGCAACCACATTCTACAAGCATGATTTCCAACTTACAAGATTATTACCAACTGTAAAACAGTAACCTGATGTTGATCTTCTTTTATCAAGATCAGCAGCATAATCAAAGTCACAGTAACCAATTATAGAAAAATCTTTATTATCAAGAGATTTATATGTCAAACATAAGGAGGTATTTCTACAGAGATATCTAGCAAGCCACTTAACAGCAAATCAATGATCCTTTCTAGGATTACTCATATATCTACTAACAAGACTTACAACAAAGGTAATATCAGGCCTAGTGCAAACCATACAATACATAAAAGATACAATAACATTCTGATAAGGTATATTAGACATAAACTCAGTATATTCTTTATCAAAACTTTTGTTAGCAGATAGTTTAAAGTGAGCACCAATGGGAGTGTTAACAGGTTCATTGCAATCTAAGTCAAAGTTTTTCAAAACTTTTTCAATATAATCCTTTTGAGTTAATCTCAAAATTCCATTAATTTTATCTCTATGTATATCAATACCTAGAATTCTCCTAGCAACACCTAGGTCATTCATGCCAAATTCAGAATTCAGCTTTAACTTAAGTTTATTAATCTCATATTTGCTTTTACAAGCAATTAACATATCATCAACATATAATAACAAGTAAATGTAAGAACCATCATTCAATTTACAAAAGTAAACACATGGATCAAATTTACTTCTCATAAAGTTAAGTTTAAGCATGAATTCATCAAATCTTAAATACGACTATCTAGGTGATTGTTTAAGACCATAAAGGGACTTAACCAATTTACAAACATGTTTTTATTTTCCCTTAATAGTAAAACCTTCAAGCTGAGTCATGTATAACTCATCCTCAAGATTTCCATGAAGGAAAGTAGTTTTAACATCTAATTGTTCCAACTCAAGATTATACATAGTAGTTAAACATAAAATTAGCCTTATAGAAACATGTTTGACAATAGGAGAGAAAATTTCTTGGTAGTAGATGCCATACACTTGAGAAAAGCCTTTTACTACAACCCTAGCCTTAAATCTCTCCTTTTCAATACCGGGTATAGGAGGTTTTCTCCTATAAACCCACTTGCATCATATAACCTTTTTGTTCAAAGGTTTAGGAACAAGAACCTATGTTTTATTCTTTTCAAGAGAACTAATCTCATCATTCATGGCATCCTGCCACTTATTCCAATCAGAACTAAATTTAGCTTTAGTGTAAGATTGAGTTTCATTATCATCAAGGTTAATAGTAGCAAAAATAAATTGTTCAACAACAAATGTATAGTTGCAATCATATAAGATATAGTCATTAAATTTAGAAGGCGGTCTTATATTTCTTCTAGGTCTATCAATTTCAACATCAGGATTAACAACTTCATTTTGACCAACATTATCATTAACAATCTCATTTACAAAATTCTTATTTACCACATTATCATCATGAACAATTACTTGAGGTTGATTAATAACACTTTGTCCAAGTTTATCAAGCTCCACCTCAAAAAAACATTTGCTATTTAACACTAGATTAATCACTAGACAACATAGGAAATTCATTCTCATTAAAAACAACATCTTTACTAATAAAAATCTTATTATCAGTCAAAGACATACACTTAAAACCTTTTGTTCTATTAGGATAGCCAATAAAGACACACTTTTTAGCTCTAGGGTCCAATTTAGACTCTAAATTATGCACATAAGCACTACAAACCAAAGATTTTAAAACGGGCATAGGAACATTTCCTATCATGCCACATTTCATTTGGGCATTTAAAGTTGATTGAGGAGCTAGGAGTTCTATTAATCAAATAACAAGCAGTGGGGGCAGCTTCAGCCCAAAAAGATAGAGGAAGACCAGACTCATATAACATACATCTCACCTTGTTTATAGTCCTATTATACCTCTCAGCCACACCATTTTGCTGAGGGATATAAACACATGTCATATGCCTATTTATGCCATTTTTAATACAATATTCATTGAACATGTTATTAACAAATTCCAAATCATTATCAGTTCTCAAAGTTTTAATTTTCAGATCCTTTTGGTTTTCAATCATAGTTTTCCATTCAAAAAACTTGTCAAAAACATCATATTTGTTTTTCAAGAAGTAAATCCATATCTTCCTAGAAAAAATATCTATAATAGTAACAAAATACTGATTACCAGAGACAGACATAGGAACATAAGAAGATCCACACAAATCATTATGAATATAGTCACGATAACCCTTTAAGGGGTTCTTAGAAGTACTGAAACCTTGTTTATGGGACTTACCCATAATGCAGGTTTCACATGTTTCAAGGTTCACATTACTAGGCAAGTTTAGACACTTTTGCTTTTGCAAACTTATAAGACCTTTGATTCCTATATGACCAAGTCTCCTATGCCATAAAAGAGACTTCTCATCCTTAATTACAACATTTACAGACCCAACAGAAGTGGTTCCTAGAAAATAATACAGACCATTTGAAAGAGATTTAGTGAAAATGCAGTGATTATTTCTAGACACCTCAAGGACTCCACCATGAGCCTTATATGACAAACCCTTTTTTATCAAGATAACTAAGTGAGATTAAATTTCTTTTAAGCTTGGGAATGTGTCTAACTTCACTTAATTCAACTACTTTACCATTATTACAAACAAGTTTGACCTTTCCTATACCTCGAATATCACAGTGGGAATCATTTCCCATGAGTATTTTTTTCTCCACTATATACAGTATATTTAGTAACCACTCCAATTTTGGAGTCATATGAAAGGTACAATCAGAATCTAAAATCTAGGAATCAAGATCCCTAAGATGACTAATGGTAAGAGCTTCAATTTCTCCCGCTTCAGCAGTATTATTGACAGCTCCAGGGTTTTGGTTATTTTGTTATCGATTTAGGTTATTTAACCTTAATTTATAAGACTTTCCAGTATGACCCCTTTTATGACAGTGAAAATAGGTTAAATCCTTATAATTTCTTGTTTTACTAGATTCAGCTTGATTACAGCTTTCAGTTGAATGGTTAGCCTCATTAGATTTAGGTTTCTTTCCCTTTTTAGACCTTTTACTCTTACCTTTAGTCTTAGGTTCACCTTTCATTCCTAGTTCTCTTAATCACCTTTCATTTCTAGCTCTCTTAATCTTAAGGCATATCTTATGTCTTTAACCTCTAAGTGTTCTCTACCATATTTAAAGGCATTTTTAATGTTTTTATACATATCAGGTATAAAGTTCAAAAGAATAAAAGTTTAAATTTCTTCAGAAAACTTGTCATCAACACACTCAAGATCAATAACTAGCTTTTGAAAGTCATCAAGATTATCATCAATACTCTTACTTGAATTCATTTTAAAACTAAAAAACCTTTCTTTTAAGTAAGCAAGTCTAGTCATGTCTTTAGTCATGTAAAGAGACTCAAGCTTAAGCCAGAGCTTGGGTGCATCATCATTGTCCTTAACCTTTCTAAGGAAAGTGTCAGAGAGATTCAAGATCATGGTGGAATATGCTAATTCGATCATATCTTGTTCCTCAACAGGAGTTAAGTCAGGGGGAAGGGAATCTATGCCTTGGAGGGTTCTATGGCATTTTTGTTGGACTAAAACAGCTTTCATTTTATTTTTCTAAAGAGAAAAAGCACCTTTACCATCAAATTTCTCAATATTGACTCTAGTGATTAACATTTTGAAAGATTTATAACAAAAACAATCACATGGCAAGGACTTCAAAAAGAGACTCAGAGAAATAGAGGGGAGAGAGAGAGAGAGAAGAAACTTAATGCCTAGATAGGGGTGAGAAACTATCTTCAAGAATTCATAAAGATCAAGGTTATTAAAGAACTCAAGGTCAGGTTATCAATTAAGATCTCAGATAAAAAGATAATTCAAACAATCTTAAATTCATAATTTTAAATCAGTTAAATTCTACTGAAGACCTTAAACACATGCAGTATACAGATTATACTTAAGAAGAAACATAACAGATCAAAATAGGAGATATCAATATATTTCATATAAGATCTCAGGCAGGCAAGAAAATTAATAACTCAATTTTGTATCACAGCATGCCTCATTAACAAGAATAATCACAAATATGGCAAGGATGCCAAAGGAAAGAATATTTTTCTATAGAGATGAAGAGGAGAGTACTTACAGACAGTGTATATAATAGAGAAGTTATAAAAAATGTTACCTCTCAAGAAGCATTCAATGATTCAGAATATCTCTTAGTATCGAAGGAATTTCAAGGTTCCACACGATCCACAAAAAGTCCAGATATTAAAGATTCAGGGAAGTATACACAACAAAAGGGAAAGTTTGTAAGTAATATAGAAAAATATCAAAGGAGTGGCGTTTTTAATCAAGAAACAAGCAGACTCAAGAAAGGTATGAACAAGAAAAAACTTAATAACCTTTGTAGAGACTAAGTTTTCACATTAATCATGCTAGAAACTAGATTCTAAATAGCATACTATGTACTTTTCACATAAACTAATCATAGAGGTACATAAACAGAATCTAACTTGTTTTAGACTTTAGTAAAAGTAAAAAAAACTAATGAACATACAGAATAAGCCAAAAAAACTTAGAGAATCGAAGAGGAAACTTCAAGAACATGCCAAGACAGATTTCATAATCACGGAAGCAATAACTCAGTTCTTTGATACCACATGTAGGGTAAAATAACAAAAGCAGTAAATCATTCATACACAGTACACAATCGATTTTTACTTGGTTCGCCCCAATTGGTCTTAATATGCCAATCTTTTGAAGGACTGATCCAAGGATCTAAGGGAGTTACTTTATTGATTACTGATGAAGCCAAGAAGAAGCATGCACAAGAGTTTTACAGAAAAGCATAAACCCTAAAATCTAAGCCTTAACAAAAAATCAAAGAACAAGACTTTAAACTAAGCAGAATACAATCTAAACTAAAAACGCGCACTAACCATTTAATTGAGAGAAGATTATATAGCCCTTCAAACCAGTGACGTAAGTAGTAACTCCCTAAAAACCTCGCCAACAACTTGCATGCGGGAATCATCACAGCCATAGATCAGAAATGACAAAGAATAGATGAATCAGATGGCAAAGAAATGGAATCGCCAAGAAATCGCCGTAGCAAGAAGCAGGAGAAGAAAAGACAGAAAAGAAAAAAATGAAACCCTAAAGGTTACAAAGACCACATATATAACTCTCCCGATTCAAACAACTGAGTTAGATCAGGGCTATAACAAGTGGACTTTGGGCTTTGGGCTCACAAAAGACTTAAGAGAAATTACAATCCAAAAACAATAACAAGGTTTATACAACAACAACACTAGGTATAGATGGACATAAACTCAATTAAATTACACCTAAAACCTAACAATTGCACACATTATACTTTTGAATATATATAACATCAGATTAGATATCTTTTATATTTTTTAAAATTTTTAACTATGATATTGATTGATTTCTGTTAAACATCTTTTAAAATATACAACAAAAACTTTATATATAATTTATCAAATAAGTAAACAATAGAAATACATTTAAATAGATGTATAACAAACATCTATCAGATTATAACAATTTCATAAAAGGAAATTATCTTAGATGTAATAACAACATAATTTGATTTCCATCTTCTTCTTATTCTTCATTGAAGATACATTATGGTTAATATTAAAAAAACATAATGATTAGTAAAAGAAATTAAGAAATGGAGAAATCTAACAGGTTGTTCTAACCTTAAGATTATTCGTTTCGATGTTTCCTTGCTACTTCTTCTCCTCAAAGTCATGATAAGAGTTGTTGAACTAGAAAAACAAAACAAAGATCATGATGAAAACCAAAGATAGATATACATAAAAAATGGGGATCAAATAGTGGAATGAAAATTCGAAATCAAAACTTGAATTACAAACTCAAAAACGCAGGATTAGAAAAGATGAAAAAATCACGATCAGAGCTAGGATTACAAATCTCATATTTGAATTGAAAAACAGAATTGAAATAGTGATGAAATAAACAAAATAAGAAACATAGATCAGGCCTTGAACCACAAACTCAAAAACGAATTACTAAGGATGGAGAAATCACGATAAAAGCTAGCATCATACCTCAAATTGGGATTTGAAAATATAATTGAGAGGAAGGAGAAGAATATATAGAATAGTAATTTGTAAATGAGATTAGCTTCCCAAACTAATTTGAAAAGAGAATCTTTGATTTGTGCCTAAATGTAAATATAGGGAAAGATAAGTTATAAATATTCTAGGGTAGTTAAACTATATGTTTAAAAAAATTAGATTTTTTTGCATTACAACATGGAAGAAGTATTATTAACTTTGTCATTTCATTAGATTATATTTTTCATTTTACCCTTTTTTATGTTGACTTTGACAACCCCTTGTAACTACATTTTCTTTCCTATTTAAATTGAATTTTGCAACTTCAAAACGTTCATATATCATAAACTGTTGATTTTTTTGAATCCGCGCTTTGAAAATTCTTGATTTTTCCATTAAAATGACATGAAAAAATTATTATGTATCACAATATTATACATTAAATAATAGTAACATAATATTTGTTTTTTATTGCCTTTTTCATGAAAGCATTATACATGGTATGAAAGTGGTATGATATATTTAAAAAAGACTATATAAAATACATTATACCACTCCTATATTATTTATAACGTCTTAATGAAAAAGCAATAAAAAACGGTTATTATACCTGTGAGCAGACGACGTTCGACCAGCGCAGTCGCCTCGAGGCACCGGCCCAAGATGGATGGGGCGTGGGGTTTTCGAAAATTATTTTAAATGGACATGACTTACTTGAAAATGATTTTCAAGTTTAAAAAGACTTGAGACCAAAATCTCTAGTCTATGTTACAGAGTCGCCATCCAGATCAACTCTTCTAGGAAAATTTGGTACAACTTAGATCCGTTTGCCTAATTCGTACCATAGAACAAAGATTTGGGTTCGGATGAGTTACCTATTTCATCGTCATTTGAGTTAATTTATACTTGATAGAAACCACTTTTATAATATTCGAACTAAACTAGACATTTTCGGTTTACGCTATAGTTTATCACACATGCATAATATGGTAAGTAAATTGCGGAGAGTAAACACGTAGGAAATTTAAATGCACCTAATCTATGGGGATTAATTACATCATTAGGATGAGGGGGTTTGCAAATCACCTAAATGCATCGAAATCTAAGGGATACAATCGCCTAAAATATATCGATATCTAACAAATGTTACATTTGATTTTAACATTAAAAGCAATACCCGAAGGAAATTAAATCCTAGCATACATCTATCCTAAACTACCTACATCCATAAAGGTTAGCACAAATACGGCACGTCACAAGTAGTTGCAAGTATGTTCGTTTTGATTTTTTTATGAGACCCGATCGGTCTAATTCAAAACATCGAGAAGTTTGAAATTTCTTTTTCATGTAAAAAGGGTTCATTTTATATACATATTTTATTTAATCATTTTATTAGTGAAAATGCCACATGAATATTTTTCGGGTCGGTTATCCGGGAACTTCGGTTCCCTTCGTCAGGGTTTCCTAGCACACTTCAATAGTATAAGCAAAAAAATAAATCTAAGTCCAAATACATAAATAATGGTGTTATTAAATTCGTTCCGAAATGGAAATCGTTAAAGTCGATAAAATGATATCCCGACGAAGGGAAACCGACTTCAACTGTCCAAAAGCTTTACAGAACGATTTCGGTTTCGTAAAATCTTCAAACATACACACTATGTTACTTCAAAACTCAGATTTTAGGTCTGAATTGTCACCACTGACCCTCTTGAACATAAATCGAAATTTGAAAAATTTATGAACATTTTCCCTGGGTTCTGCTTAGAAAGCAATGTCGTTAACGACATTGATGATGTCGTTAATGACATTACAAAGTCAGAAACAGACAGTTTTTTGATTTTCTTACATTTTCCATTTTTCATGCATCAAACTAGACCTGTTCGTCGGGCGGGCCAGGCTTGGCGGGGTTTTTTCAAAAAACGTTAACCCAAGCCCGGCCCAAGCCCGTACTTTAGAACTTTGGGCTCGAGCTGGGCTTGGGTCGGGCTAACAAGGTCATTCCCAAGCCCGGCCCAAACCCATGAATATTTTTTTTTGTTATAATATTTTTTTATTAAATTAATAGAAAAAATATAAAAAAAGCCAAAATATGTTTAAATTTTAAATACAATTGCATTGTTTACTTAAAATCTTTAATATTAGTAACATGTATTGTAATCAAGTATAAAAATTTAATTGGATAAAATATAAAATCTTAAAAAAATTATAAATTTAATGTATAAATATATACTAAATAAATAAAATTATTCGTCGGGCCAGGCTTGGATATTTATATAAAAACCAAGCCTGGCCCATAAATTTTCAAGCTTTGACGGGTTCAGGCTCGGGCCGGGCTTTTTCAAAAAATGAATGTCCAAGCCCAACCCATTGAAACGGGCTCTGGCCGGGCCAGGCAGGTAGCCCGGCCCGCGAACAGGTCTACATAAAACTTACATATATGATACAACCAAGTGAGACATGACTCTAGGAACTCAGAGGCTTACCTCATTGCCATGAATCCACTTTGCTCGGTCCACGAAAATCACCGGAAAGTCCTCCTTGTTTCTTTGGTTCGGTTGCGATTTTGATGAAAAAGGAAGAGTATATGCTTGAGGGACGTGAATACTTCCTGAATGTGAGTCTTGACAAGATGATGAAGGAGGTAATAATCCTTCTTCTATCAAGTATAGACTTTGAAAAAGAGCTTAAAACTTGAAAATTGACCGAAAATGGACTAAGCGGCCAAACACATCAAATGAGTAAAGATGCTTGTTGAGAACACTTAAGCTAAGTTCTATTGAGTTAAACTCAATAGAAATGTTCTAGAAAGAGTCTAAAATTGCAATCTTACTTAAACTCTCACACAACTCAACTTTCCGAAAAGGTGAATTAAACCTCAAACTTGCCTAAATAACCCAAAATGTCCCAAGTTCATGCCCTATTCATGAACTTAAACACTCAAGCTTAGAAACTACAAGTCAATATGAGTCACAAGATATTAACTAAGTCACAGTGTTTAACTAACTCAAGAACACAATAACACTTCAAACCTTTTTTTAACCTTAGAGCTCTCTTACTTGCTGGTTTTTTGCATGAAAATGAGCTCCCCACTACTACTAAAACTCAGCTCTAAACTTAAAGGGAGCCCCCTTCAATCCAAAGTCAACTTAGCTTAGCCTTAGGACATCTCCTACTTTTCACTTTTTCAACTTTTTACATTGATCCCATGTGAAAGGGAGTGTGCCAAATCCTAGGAAAGGAGTAAAAATCTGGTTTTTTAAAGAACATGTCCGAGCATGTGGGGGGAGTGGCTTTTTGGCCTGAAAATTGCAGAAAGTGCAATTTTGGTTCTGCTGCAGAGTCGATATCGTTAACGACATGGGTGATGTCGTTAACGATATCAGCCATTATGGCCATGTCGTTAACTACATGACATATCTAGGCTGGGATTTTTATTTTTATTTGGGCTTTTTAAGGAAGAAGAGATCCAAAGAAATAGAGCAGATGATTTCTAGACGATTTCAAGACCCTGCAAAATGTAAAAAGCTAACAAGGGAAAAAATTACAACTTCATCATCAAACTCGCGAGTTGGAAGTAAAATCCCGTGCTCACAATATCAATATTATACTATGCATAAGATTGCGATAAATTATTTTTTATTGGAAAGTGTGTTCTGTTGTAAACATAAAGGGGTGATACACTATATAAAACCATTATACCGCTGGTATACCTTGTATAAGAGCTTTCATACTAGATTAAGGTCCTCATGCCATAATTTTTAATAATAATAAAATCAACACTGTTGTGAACATAAAGGAGGAAAAAATGTTATATAAAGACATTATACAACTCTTATACTATGTATAACGTTTTCAGGAAAATTTAGTAAAAAATGATATTATACCATGTATAAGATTGCGAAACATTATTTTTTCGAAAAATTCAAAGTTTATGTCATTTTAAAGATAAAATTAAGATGAACAAAATATTTTAAAACTTCGATTCGAAAAAATCAACAATTTGTGATATATAAACGTTTGAAGTTGTGAAATTTAAATCAAATAAGAGGGAGGAAATAGTTATAAGGGTTGAAAAAGTCAACTTGAAAAAATGTAAAAAGACCAAATATTTCTCATTTTCACATGAAAGGAAAAAAGATTATTTTTTTTATTTTGTAAAATTAAAGATTTGTAAAGGGTAAATTTATAAAAAGATATAAAAAAAGTCCAACATTTTATCAAATTAAACCTTCTTTTTTGACAAATGCTGAAAAACAGAGTCATTTGTAACTGAGCGTTTTCCACAAGAGCAGGAATATGAAAATATAATTTAGACATATTATCATTAATTGTAGGGTAAATAATTATAACATCCCTAAAATTTAATATAATACACTAGTACCTCTCTGAATTTTTAAAAACAAAATTAATCCTTTTCACATTAGTACATCCATGTACTTTACTTTTATTATATTTTTAGGTCCTTTATATGTTACTATATCGTTGTTTTATTAAAATGTACCAATTTACTGATATGTGCATTTATAACAAAACAACTATTACTTGTGATATTTTAACATTAAATTTTCTTTTGCTTTGTCCATTTTATGTTCGTTTTTTCTAACGCAACCATAAGATAAAAACATTATAAAATGTGCAAAGTAAGTAAAAAAAATTGATTCATGAAATACCTTACAAAGTTAGTAGATGTGATAACTAGTTAAACAAATATTGTCAAAAAAAGTATATGTAATATCGTTATATTTAAAAGAGAAGACTTAATTATATATAGAGGGAGGTAGTAATGGGAAAATGCAAAACATAGGGATGCATAAATTAGGTTTTAAAAACACAAGGATGTATTAGTGTATATTATATTAAAACTGAGGGAGGTTATAATTATTTACCCTTAATTGTAGAAAGCTCTAACTAATTAGATTTAATTGAAATTTTGTTCATCCATATCAACAACAACATTCTATCTCTTAATTAATTTGAATTTCTTAATTTAAAACAACCATATCTTTCAAATCATTAAGGCCTAATACACAAAGACCTCCCTGAAGTTGGTTCAGAAAACCCGATGCCACCCTCAACTTTCAAAAGGACCAGTTACCCCCCTCAACTTGGCAAAAAGGACCAGTTACCACCCTTAACTTGGCAAAAATGCACCAGTTAACCCCCCCCCCTCTGCCACGTGTCAAAATATAATTGGTTTAACTTTTCATTGATGCCATTTTTCTGATTTTTCTCTCTTTAACCAGAAGTTGACACGTGGCATTAAAGGGGAAAACCGATGCATTTTTACCAAGTTAAGGGGGTAACTGGTCCATTTTGCCAAGTTGAGGGAGGTAACTGGTCCTTTTGAAAGTTGAGGGTGGCATCGGGTTTTCTGAGCCAACTTCAAGGGGGTCTTGATGCATTTGGCCAATCTTTAATTTTTTCGAAATGATTTTTGAGAATATTTTGTTCATTCCATTTTATCTTTAAAACAAGATTCAGCTCAATATACTTTGAAAAAAATTCAAAACTAAAATTGGTATAATTCATATTATGCAAGTTTGCATCTTGGTATAATGTTCATTATACCAAATTTTCTTATATGTGATTTTTTGCAGTTGATATAATGCGCGTATTATACGAGTTTGTGATTTGGTAGGATATTCATTATACTAGATTTTTAGTATTAAGAAATTTGGTGTAATGAACATTATACCAAAATGCAAACTCATATAATATGAATTATACCAATTTTTGTCGAAAGTATATCGAGTTGAATCTTATTTCAAAAATAAAAATGAAATGAACAAAATATTCTAAAGAATCATTTCAAAAAATTAACGGTTTTGGAGATATTGTTGTTTTAAATTGAGAAATTCAAACTAATTAAGAGAGAGAAAGTAATTATTAGTAGGAGTATAATTCACTTGTAAGTTTAAATAAGAAAATACAATAAAACAAAATTACTAATATATATACTGTTTAGGATAAAATTATGATTAAATCTAATTAGTTAGCATTTCTTACAATTCATCTTTGTAATAAAACTAGACCTGTTCGTCGGGCGGGCTTGGGCTAGGGTTGGCGGATTTTTACAAAAAACATTAACACAAGCCCGACCAAGCCCATACTTTAGAACTCGGGCTCGGGCCGGGCTTGGACCAAGCTTACAAAGTCATTCCCAAGCTCGGTCCAAGCCGATGAATATTTTTTTTGTTATACATTTTTTTATTAAGATAAATAAAAAACATAAAATAAATCAAAATATATTTAAATTTTAAACATAATTACATTGTTTGCTTATAATCTTTGATATTTAGTTTTACTTATTTTAATCAAGTATACAAATTTAACAGAAAAAAATATAAAATCTTAAAATAATTATAAATTTAATGTATATATATAAAATAAATAAAATAAAATAATTCGTTGGGCGGGTCGAGTCGGGCTTGATATAAAAGTCAAACTCGATCCATAAAATTTCATACCTTGACGGATTCGGGTTCAGGTTGAACTTTTTTAAAAATGAATGTTCAAGCCCAGTCCATTGAAATAGACTCGGGCATGATCAGGCGGGTAGCTTGGCCTGCAAAGATAAAATAGGCGACCCACCCGATAACCCCACAAAATGAACACTACCCTGAGAACAGGAACCTGGCAAATCCCAGCGTATGATTTTGCAAGCAAAACCCATTGCTCACCCTACATGTGCCATCGCCTGTCAAAGTGCTCGCCGGCGGAGTTCGCCGCTAAAAAAAGGTAGGCGATTACCTACAATCCACAATTTCAGTTTTAATCGAAATTTCAGTAATACTAATTGTTTCAGTATGTTTTATTTGTACATACCAGGTCATGGTCGAAGTCGAACCAAACTTGAAGAATATCGGGGAAGAGAGTGGCGCCTCTTTAATCGGAGGCCTCTACTTCGAGCAAAGAGTAGATTGCGACAATTGCATTTGCAGAGAAAACATATCGGCATAGCAAGCCAAACTGAATCGAGATTATAGACGGTAAGCTATTGAAAGTTATTTAATTCTCCTTCCGATTCCTAATATATATATATGTCGTTTTAAACTTTGGTTCCTAATACTTGTCATTTTAAAATATCAATGCATTTTTTAACAAAAATTTTCTAATATACCCTTGCATTAATTAGAAAAGAGATCAAGCGTAGATTAATTTATAAGTTGGTAATTAAGAAGAGAGAGGAATTTGTTATAAAGTAAAAGGAATAGAATAGTCATTTTATGGTGCATTAAATGTCTTATTGATTTTGATGAAAAATCTAAAATGACATATATTAGGAACCAAAGGAAATATTTGTTTGGTTGCGGAGAAAATGATTTTCGAGAAAATTATTAAATCATTTTTACGTGGAGAGACGGTTCGATTATAGCATATTTGAGATTTTTTTACCATAATTCGTAGGACACCTACCCCCCACCCCTTTGATTGGCCACCTTCACCAATTAAAGCTCCAAATTATCACTGCATTTTACTGAATTTGTTGCAACTGACAAGGTTGATGCCTAATTAATGGGTTTTACTTTCAAATCTAAGAAATAATAACTGATGACCCATATTTCTGATCTCTAGGCATTATTTCCAATTTGTTTCTCATATCCCTTTTATATGACGTTTTTGGAACTACTTGTTTGAGCTGAATTGAATTTCTTTCAAATTTAGAATGTCAAACACATCGTAAATATTATACATCTTATTTCATCCGGTGAATAATTATAATACCGTAAGAAAATTTTATTTTTTTAATTTCTTTAAATTAAGTATCTAAATGGCCAATATCACGCATTGAATTCTAAATTATGACTTATGACTGCCATGTTTAATCCCTTTGTCGTTGCCTTTGTATTTTAATAATGATTGAACTTTTGCTTTATGTGATTTTGGTGGCACATTTTAGAATTACAAGTTGTTTAGCTTACAATAATATTTAATTATATTGATAGTATTCAAGGCGCTAGGCGTACCCCAGGCGACAAGGGGCCCTATAGCATAGGCACGAGGTGAAGGCGCACGAACTTAAAAAAATATAAAATATAAAGTTTTTCACTTCACTTAAAGGAAATTCAAAAATTTGAAGTTTATAATGATAAAATTAATTCCTATCAATCTAAACATAATTAAAAGAAATTCAAGAATTCAAAAGTTTACTCATAAACTAATTCCTATATAAATACATGATCATTTCGATTATTTATTACGAATGCACAAATTGTTCAAACTTCAAAGACCCGGAACATAACTGCCAACAAAACAGAAAAACAAGACATGAAACTTGATTAACATATTTCAAGCTATGCACAAAACTCTAAATGTTATAATCTTTTAAATTGATAGAGGTAAACTGTATATAGTGTTAGTATTTTAGTGTAATTGAATCGATTAGTTGACAAATGCGATCGTAATATTTCATAATTCGGGAGAGTGCTGATCGCACGCTTGTTCAGGTTCTCTCATAATATTTAGATTTTGGAGGTTCGGGGCAGTGCCCCCGGTAGCGGGGTCTTGGGGTAAGCTCGAAGAGAAAATTTTTTCATTTTTTGAATAAAATTATTATTGGATAAATTCGCTTTAGATGAATTTTTGAAAATTATGTACATAATTTTAACCTTGAAAGTCATGTTTTTTGGACCAAAATAACCCTAAAAATACATTTATCTGCGCCATATGGGCCTGAATTGCGCCATGTGCCTTACCCACCAAGGCGTGCGCTTTTGTAACATACACCGCCTAACAAGCTTAGCCTTTAACTACACTGGTTATATAGCGGAGAAAATCATTGCACATGCAACCAATTCCTTCAAACCTCGCTTACAATATTATTTGGTTATACTGCCTCCTAACTGATTTTTTATTTGTCTTTATACATACTCTTTGATGATTTGTGAATTGTATCTAATCATGATTCTTTATCTGATTCTTACATGCGGAATCTACTGTTTATCCAAAAAATAATGCTTGACGATTAAAATTTACGATTATTTAACACAAGGATGTAGACGTTTCACTTCACATTCTGATACATATGGTATGGCATTTATTATCTCTGACGTGGAATTGATCTTTTCAACTTTGCCTGGAATAAAGTGGATGTCGTTTCTTACTATGCGTTTTTGTCTGGATTCAGTTTAGGTTTTGATCCGGTATAATATTTTGTTTTTTGACTCTATGCGTTCTCCTCTTGAAGAAACTCTAATCAAGGAGTACATTTAGCACTTGGAGAAAATTTGCTTTAAATTGTTTCCTGAAATTTTCCTCAATCAACGAGTGATTCTGAAGGTGATTATATTTTTGTTACTTTCTTATCAATGTTAATTATATTATATATGTTTCAAAAACAGGGTTTAGTCAGGTCATGATTCTGTATAATGGCGATTTTCTGGGTCCTGATTTGGTGTTCATCGTCATAATGTTGATATGGCCCGGAGTTAGTGAGCGGTGAGGTTTTCGGGAAGTAGCTAAGTAGGATTAAGGAAATAACTGGAGGTTAGAGATTAGTAGTTTTTTGGTGTTGGTCGTAATATATAAATAAGCTCACTCCACGTATTGATTTCTGATTGAAGTTCATGAATACCATTGCACTGGTGCAGTCAAATGCGAAGCAGAACAGTTGTTGTTTTGATAAGCTAGTGGATATGTCTTTAGTTTATAGAAAATCCTGAAAGAACTTGATGGCTGCTGGTTCGGTAATATCCTGGACACCTTAGAAAATGCATGGACAAACTGTAGTGATATCTTTCAAATGCTTGAATGTGAATTGCCTATTTCTAATTAGTTTTAATTTATGTTGTATAGTATCTAAAGTAGCCACCTAATATAGAAACTAAAATATTAATTGCATTATTATTAGTGCAATTCAATCTTGAATGATTATTCAATAGAATTCTTTATCTATTTTATTTGCTATGACTTCGTGCATCTCTTGAAAAATTGTCTGCATCCAAGAATCCTCTTTATCTATTTCTGTTCTTTCCAAATTAACCCTTTCGTTTT
>CATIWQ010846056.1:0-18931 GCA_949673415.1 Euphorbia schlechtendalii | reverse complement strand
TGTTACCAGACATCAATGGTAGTGAAGTACTATTAGTCGACTTAGTTGAGGACGAAGTAATTTCCCATGGACCACTATACCCTCCAACTTCATAAGCAACTTCTTCATAGTCTTGTTCATTGACTGAACAAACTCCTTGAGGTCCTCTAATCCTTTCTAACTCCATTGCCACTGTCTTCATGTTTGGTCTCTTTTTCCCCTTCATGCTCAGGCAGCTTTTTGCTAGATTAGCAATTCCAATAATTTCCTCTTTTTTCCCCTCCTTTAGAACTTGGCTATCGACGATTTCAAATAAACGATCCTCTTCCATTGAACGTTGAAAATATCGAACTAAGTTTCTCCCTTCATCAGTCCGCGACATACATATGGGTTTCTGACCGGTTAAAAGCTCCACCAGAACGACACCAAAACTATAAACATCGCTTTTATCTGTAAACTGGCTTGTCTGATAGTATTCAGGATCTAGATATCCAAATGTTCCTTGTACCATAGTTGTCACGTGGGTTTTGTCTATTGAAATTGATTTCGACGTCCCGAAATCTGCAACTTTTGCTCTGTACTTCTCATCCAAAAGTATATTTGAGGTCTTGATATCTCTATGATAAATAGGCACAGAAGCTGAAGAGTGCAAATAAGCAACCGCACTTGTAACTTCCGATGCAATCTGTAACCGCATCCCCCACGTGATTCGAAACTCTTCTTCATCTTGATTATGCAACAAATGGGAAAGCGTTCCATTAGGGACGAACTCATAGACAAGAAGAGGAACTTCGGTTTCGAGGCAACAGCCAAATAATTTCACGACATTTCTATGGTTGATTTGCGATAATATAACAACTTCGTTGATGAACTGACTGAGGTTTTCTTCATCAAAAACTTTTGATCTTTTAACGGCAACAACTCTTCCATCGGTCAACATTCCTTTAAAAACAGTTCCTTGGCCTCCTCGGCCTAGGATTCTATTCACATTATACTGGTCCGTTGCAATTTCTAGCTCCTTGGAACTGAACTTAGTGTCTTCAACACGTTTTCCTGTAGAAGACAACTGTTTCTCAAGTAATAAACCACCGTTCCTTTCAAAAAATTTCTTTTTAGTCTTCTCCTTTAGTCTTCTCTTATGTAACTTGTATAAGAACCACACACTACAAAGCAATATTAGGAACCCAAGTCCTGATGCAACACCTGCACACACACTCAAAAAACAAAATACCAAATATCAATTACTAATTTATTATCTTTTGGCTTAAAGGTTTTTGGTAAGTAGAGGTTAAAAATAACAATTAGTGTTCAACATACCAATGATAATCAACTTCAATGATTTTCCAGGTTCAGCAATAATCTCATGGCAACCACCGTATTTCTCTATTCCAACGCCATAGTAGCCTTCTGGACATTTGCACCGATAGTAGCCTACTTCGTTGATACATTTGCTTTCTCTTATGCAGTCATTGAGGCTGGGATCTTCACATTCATTAATATCTGACAAAGAAAAAAGAAACTCAATAGGGTTTAGCAAAAGAGATCGAAGAATCCAATAAGTACCAATGATGAAACCAACCTTGACATCCGTTGGGGAGATAGGGGTGCCATGGAATCCAACAGAAAAATTACACAGATACCCATTTTGCTTATCAGAGTTAAGACACACACTATTTTGAGCCTTACAAGCATAAGTTGAATTGTTCTTCTTAGCTTCTTTACAATTGCAGTTTCGAATAGACCAATCCAAAACAACTGGGAACGTGTCATTGAATTCAGATGAATCGTGAGCAAGATCAAGAGAATTGAAATTATAGAAACTGTCTTCAACAACAAAGGCGTAGCTACATGGATTGTGGTCGGAACCCCTTCTTTTGTTGCAAGTACTATCGAGGGTAATGTTGTAACTCAAGGCGCCTTTCGGAATGTAGGTTTGACAACAGCCAACACCAGAGCACGATCCATTGACCAAATCAGAATTTTCGGTACAGTAAGACGTACAACCGGAGAAGTAAGGATACTCAGTTCCGGCGTCTGTATAACCTGTAATTGTTGCCCTAGTGTCACAACCAAGTGCAACAAACTTGTTACGGGACGAAGATATTGAGTATAATCCAGCCAGTCTCATCCATGGGAGGAACTGATCAATGCTGAACCCTTGTTTGTCAAAGCAGTCAACACCTGCATACACAAATATTTGGATTTGGCCTTCAAGTGATATGTTAAGAACTTGTATAGTAGAATTTCTCACATACGACTTGTTTGTTTCTGCATCACAAGTTATAAGAAAACTTTTGTCAAGGTAGCAACCTTCTTCAGTTCCGAACGGGTATGGGATGGTCAGGTTTCCGCAACGATCTGAACAATTTCGTTTTGCATTAATAGAATCGGCAGCTGATACTGTTGTTACTACTGCAGCTACCAAGAACAAAAACAGAAGCTTCACCAGGGAGACCATTATAAATTTTGAGAAAATTAATGCTTTACTTTTTCTGTTTCTCAAACTTCCCAAGTGCTCTTTTTATTGATAATCAGATTAAGACAACTAATTGATACTCAGATTAAGTCAACTGACTGTAGTCAAGTCTGGTGTTCTTTATAGTTTACTGAGAAACGATGGTACAAAAAATATTACAAGAGGGGTGGAGGGCCTTAGTAGATAAACAATTGTATTAAAATATTTATAGCGCATATTGCATTGAGGCTCAAGATGAGCCCCAAATGATTAATATGCTGCATGCGCCACTTTGAATGGCCTACAAAAAGAGAAATAACCATTCTAAATTCATCCGGGGGTGCCTTTTAAACCAAAATTTGAAAGAATTTAAATGATGGATTTTTTGGGAACAGTAAGAAATCCTAACTAATTCGATTTAATTATAACCTTATCTTAAATAGCATATATTAATAATTTTATCTTATTATATTTTTTGTTTGAACTTATATATGAATTACGTTTTTACTAATAATAACGTTCTCTTTCTTAATTAATTTGAATTTCATAACTTGAAACGATCATATCTCTCTAGCTATTAATTTTTTCGAAACGATTATTTAGAATATTTTGTTCATTTCATTTTTATCTTTAAAACAAGATCAAACTCCTTAGACTTTCGACAAAAATTGGTATAATTGATATTATACGGGTTTCCATTTTGGTATAATGTTTATTATACTATATTTCTTTATACAAAAAATCTGGTGTAACGAACATCATATTAAATTTCAAACTCGTATATTACGCATTATATCACCTGGAAAAAATCTAGTATAAAGAAATCTGGTATAATAAAAATTATACTAAAATGCAAACTCGTATATTATGAATTATACCAATTTTAGCTTTCAATTTTTTTTAATCGAAAGTATATTAAGTTGAATATTGTTTTACAGATAAAAATGAAACAAACAAAACAATCTAAAGAATCGTTTCGAAAAATTAACGGTTTAAGAAATGTGATCGTTCTAAGTTAAGAAATTCAAATTAATTAAGAGAGAGAATATTGTTGTTGATAAGGTTACACAAAATTATAATTAAATCTAATTAGTTAGAGCTTTTTACAATTAGTAATTATTTGCCTAAATTATGTTATCATGTTCCAGGCTTGTTCATTCATCTAGGGTGTCTTTTAAACCAAATTTGAAGGAATTTAAATGATAGATTTTATTTCACATAAAAATGTTGATTTTAGTTAAATGACTTGAATTTGTGTAAATTTTAGGTTTTCAAAGGCACTATCAGTACTTGCTCGATTTGTTATGTCGATCTTTCCGAACTAATATGTTTTACGTCATTTATTTAAAATTTATACCCACTAAACTAATACTTAATTACATATTTCGATTTACTAAAGTCGGTATTAGCTTCTTTGCCTATCTATCTTTTATTGCCCTCTAGTGTGGTGAATGATAAACTTGTACAATTGATGAGAAATTTCTTATGGAAGGGAGATGGGGCCTCGAGAGGCGTTAGTAAGGTTAGTTGGGATGTCATTACGATGCCGAAAGAGTTGGGTGGTTTATACATTCACGATTTCAACTTGGTAAATTGTAGCCTATTGCTCAAATGGTTATGGAAGCTTCAGTTTGGTGTTCATGAGTCTCTTTAGTACGGGTTGTGTGTATGTAAGTATGGGGCTGTTTCATGGGTTGATCTTGTGAACTTATCTCATATTTGGAAAGGAATTGTCACTTGTTGTGTTCGAAAGGAGGAGTATTGGTCGTTGTTCAAAAGAAGTGTTCGAGTGTGGGTTGAGGGCGGGTTGGAGGGGCTGTTTTGGCACAATAATTGGACCTCGGACCAACCCCTAGCGAGCCTTTTCCTAGATGTGTTTGCCATTTGTAATAGCAAAAATTCCACGATTGTTGAAGCTTGTGATGTGCTCTTCGGGGGGACCCGTATGCTAGGCCTTTTTAGAAGAGAAACCTGTGGATAACGACTAGAGAGCGATGTCATGAATTAAGAGTGTGGATTGAGGATTCATGCCCCTACCTATTCGCGCAAGCTAGGCAGCCCACTTTTGGATTAGCTAAATACCGCGTCTCTTAGGCAATTGGTGAGGGTGGTACATATTGAGCGTCATCTTTTTGTTGAGGATTTTATCTTGATGCTATTGGCCCGAGATCGGACGTGGACTTTGCATTGGTTTGGAGGTCTTGTTCATTGCCTAAAGTTCAGTTTTTTGACTGGTTAGTGATGCACGGGAGGCTGCCAACTAGAGTGTTTTTGGCAGCAAGGAGGTGTCCGAATATCTTAGATGCAAAGTGCTTGTTTTGTGACCACGGGGAGATAATTGAGCATGTTGTTTCCCATTACGTTGAGAGCTTTAGGATATGGAGCTAAGTGTTTTAGTTAGTTGGGGTTGTGGTAGCGATGCCTTTGGCGAGTCATGAGTTTCTAGCCTATTGGAGGTCTCACTTTAGGGTAGGGCCGAAACAGGAGTTTACTACAGCTTGGTGGTTCTGCATTGCACGAGCAATTTGGTTGAGACGGAACTTGTTTGTGTTCAAGGGCTGGATTAGTAACGAGGACATAGTTGTTTCTTGCATTTATTTTTGTTAGTTTGTATTCAAGTGTAAAAATCGAACTACGGATGGCAGCGGATCCTGGATCCTGGACCCTGTCTGGATCTGTGGATCCGAATCCGTTATTTAGGATATAGATCTTAATTTTATAGATCCGTTAGATCTGAGTCTGGATTTTACAATGAAACCGAGATCCGGACCCGAACCCGTAATTAAAGACTAATTGTTTTTTATTTAGTATTTACCTCGAAAATATTGCATATTTAATATTATTTGAGATCTATGTATGTTCAAATGCATTGGTATAATTAAATGAGCATGTAAACTATTTAAAATAAGGTGAAAGGTACAACAAGTATGGAAGCTGAAACTAAGAATTAGATTTTAATTTCATGGACCTGTTTTGGATCAGTTTGTGGACCCGGATCCGTGGGATACGTCGGATCTGGATCCAGATTCTAAAATTACAGATCCAACGGATCCAAATCAAGTAAATTTAAACGGATCCAGACCGGGTTCAAATTGGATCCAGTTCGTTGCCATCCCTAAACCGGACTCTAGATTTGGCGGTTTCAAATTTTTTTGCTTCTCCGAACTCATTTTTAATGTGTAATTAACCTTGCTTCTCCCTCTTTCGGATTAGCCATATATTGAATTTTTCCTAGTAGGGATGTACCTTGCCTCTCCTTTGATTTTTCAAAAAAAAAATAAAAATATTGGACACCCAGCCCAGCCCGAGCCCTAACCTGTCAAGCCCGAAATTTTATTGGTCGGGCTTGGTTTTTATATAACTACCAGAGCCCGGCACGAACCTGATGCGATGAATAATTTTTTTTATATACTATATATTTATATACTAAATTTATAATTATTTTGAACTTTTAGATTTTAAACTATTAAATTCATATACTTGATTACAATGAATGTTATTAATTTGCTTATACTTGATGTTGTAGTCAAGTTATAAGCAAGTTATACTTGATTACATCAACATGATGTTGATGTGTTATTATAACCTTCTTGATTTATAAGACTTACCGACTTCTAGGTTAATGGGAATAATCCTTTTTTGTCGAATGCCTCTATTCAACTTCGCAAAGCATAAATAAAAGAGAGAACACAAACATCTAAGGGAGAAATATATTGTGCCAACAACGATTTGATTTCTATTCGGCTATGAATTATGTGTGTTTATATATTTGAACATAAAAATTTCTTAAAATAAATAATGAGAAGAATAGAATGCATATACATATTTTTCTGTTTAACAAATTTCTTGACCTTAAGTATTTTATATTGAATTCGTTAGTTGGCAATTTTAAAAAATAGATCATTTTGTTTGCATTACATAACGATATATAATATGATCTGACAAATAATAAACATACAATAAATAAAGAAAATAATTAGTTGGCTGGCTTGGCTACCGCGCATCATGCGCAGTTGTACACTTGACTTTCTCTCTTCTCACTCCACAGTATTGTTAATTTTTAAATAATGTTTTTTTGGCCCTTTCTTGTCACATGTTGGTGGAACTCCAACCCATAAAAATTGAAAAATAGATGTTAGAAAAATATAAGAAAATTATGGTTATAAAACAATCTTAATAGCTCAAGTAACACAAAGGTAATAAGAATATGAAAACAGAGACATAGAGAATAGATTTCTGTATTTATGAATATTAATTGTAGTCTAGAATAAGATTTACTAACATCTATAAAATAAATCTAATGGAGAAAGATAATTACAAATATTAGTTACATAAATCTAATTAGACTTCAAGTCCATGGTAATGACTTGGACATAAGTCCTTTACTTGTAAAATACTTCTAACACTCCCTCTTTGGTCTCCATTATTGTAAATGAGACATTGACTCATTAAAATTTTTATAAAGGAAAAACCTTTTGGGATAAAAACTTTGATAAAGGGAAAAAGAGTGTAATGCTTACTCCTCTTGTTCACAAGAGTACGGAAGAAGACGTCGCATTCCGATATTATGAACCAACTTCATAAATGTTGTTGAAGGTAAGGTTTTGGTGAACAAGTTTGCTAAGTTGTTGCATGAACGAATTTGTTGAACGCTTGTTTCACCATTTTTTCGAAGGTCGTAAGTGAAGAAAAACTTTGGTGAGATAAATTTAATTCTATCTCCTTTAATGTAGACAACATTATCTTCATATATATATCATCTCCTATCTTCTTTAGCATTTAATTTTTCACATGCATCTCGGACATACTTTGTAAATAATTTAACCAAAGACATTCGCGACTGGCCTTATACATTGTAATTAATTCTACATGATTTGAGGATTGTGATTGTTTGCTTCATGGAACGCCAAGATATAGTTATACTTCCATATGTAAATAGATAATTAATTTGGTATCAGGCTTTATGTAAACCATATATCCCGCATATGCATATCTAACTAATTCATGCTTGGATTCATATTAAAAAAAATAAACCCAAATCAATGATTCCTTAAAGATAGCACATTACGTGTTTAAATCCATTCCAATGTCTTCGAGTATGTGCAACGTTATATATTGATAATAAATTAACTGAGAAAGCAATATCAGACCTTGTATTATTAACAAGATACATTAACGCATCTATTGCGCTAAAATATGGTACTTTATGATAAAAAAAATGTCTTCATTATCTTCTCGATGGCGAAATGAGTCATTTTTCACATCAAGTGATCATATGACCATTAGATTTCTCAATGGATGTGCTTTGTCCATATAAAATCGTTTCAGGATCTTTTGAGTATAATTTGGTTGATGTATCGAAATTCCTTTTTCAAGGTATTCAATTGGTAAACCAAGACAAAACTGTCTTTTCAAGATCTTTCATCACAAATTTTCTTTTAAAAGAATTCACAGCTTTTGGAATCTCTTCAGGATTTCCAATTATATTTAAATTATCAATATGAATTGAGATGATAGTGAATGCGGATCCTAATTTCTTTATGAAAATATAAGGACAAATTTGATCATATTAATAACTTTCTTTTAATAAATATTCACTAAGACGGTTATACCACATACACCTAGACTATTTTAGTCCATATAATGGATCTTTGCAACTTTATCAAATAAAGCTGTTGTTTGCCATATTTTTCTGGCAATTTCAATCCTTCAAAGATTTTCATGTAAGTGTCATTAGCAAGAGAGCCATATAGATAAGTTGTGATAACATCCATCAAATGCATTTATAAATTTTGTTGCACTGTCAAACTGATAAGATAACGAAAAGTTATTGCATCTATTATAGGAGAATATATCTCCTCGAAATCAATATCCCCTTTTGTAAAAACCTGGTGCAACAAGCCTTGCCTTATATCTCACAACTTCATTTTTCTAATTTCTCTTTCTCACAATTCCCATTTATATCCCACAGGCTTTATACCTTGTGGTGTTCAAATTACAGGTCCGAAAACTTTACATTCTTGAACAGATTGTGGTTCATGATCCATATGTTCATTCTCAATATTGATTGCAAAATTAAATGCAAAAATAGGATCGACAATCATTTTATCTCGATTCCATCTTTTTCGATACTAAAATAATTTATTTGAATTTCTTTATTTTCAACCACTTCAGGTGTTAGCACTTCAGGTGCTTGTACTTCTTAAGAAGTGTGTGTGTGTGTGTGTGTGTGTGTGTGTGTAAGTAATATTATCCTCAACGGACCTATCAATACTATAAAAAAATTTCATTTTTCAAGGAATTTATCCTTTGAACTAATTGGTTATCCACTGGGGTGAATGACTCCTTTTTGAGTTCAAATTCTATTTAGAAGATATCTAAGCTTAGCTTTCGAAAATACTTCTGAGTAAAAGTGTTTTACTCAAAATTCCATTTTTAAGGCTTTTAGTGATTGGGATGAGATATAAAATGTACACAAAGATAAAGTAAAGTATAGAAAATTGCAAATAGAGATTTTATCTTGGTTCAACCTCTACCTAATCCAGTCCTTGGAAGCTTCAATCCAAGATTTAATCCACTAAGAACTCTTCTTCTGGTGAGGAGCAAACCCTTTACAAAGCTTTGATTGAAGTACCCTCCAATAGCCTATACTTCAGCGAGCTATACCAATACAGAAGTTGCCTCCTACTGTATTTGAGGCTCTGAGCTTGTTATATTCTTGAGTACCTTTCTCAAAAGATTTCTAACCTCCCTCACACAAACTTGCCCTCAGCTAGTGTATTACAGAAAGTATTTTGAAATAATTAGTTTGAGCTTCAAAACTTTGTTTTAGTTAGCTCTTTTACAAACAAGTAATAAGAATGAGAAGTTTGCTATGTTTGATTACAAAGAAGATTGCAGTGAGGTTTTGAAGCTTGATTTCACTCTTTTGATTTCAATTGTTTCGGAAACCTTCTTCAATGATAGAAATCATCCTTTTATAGAGGGAGACAATGTTTTCGTTAATCTTGGACTGATATTGAAAAACTTCCCATTGTCTCACATCCAAGTTTCCGTTAAGAATTCCTTTAAGAGCCACACCTAAATTTGATTCGCCCACAACTATCATGAATTATTTAGGACCCACATTTGTACGGTCGACTGAGTATGCCCTTTGCGGAATGTCTTTATTCCTGATTTTATGGAATGTCTTTATTCCTGATTTCGTAACAACTTTTATCCTTATTCAGACTAAGGTACAAAAGTGTGCGGTGGCATTTAATGCAAGGTCAGCTCTCGTGACTTTTAGCTTCAAAAGACTAAGTTACCCTTTTTGCATCTTCAGAGGGGATTCTAGTGAACCTTGGTCTTAAATAGTCTTCTGAGGTCTTGAATTTCAGTTGAAGGCTTCTGAGACTTATAAGACCTTCTGAGTTTCTTTATATCTTCTGAGGTACCTTGACAGTTCTGAATCATCTGCGCTTCTGAACTCAGAACCTTCAAAACTTAAATTCATAGCTCAGAATCCAACAATCTCCCTCATTTTGTTGATTTTGAGTGAACTTAAGCACAGGAGATGAACTAGCTTGCTCCCTCATAATCTGAGACTATGTTTTTAGATGCTTCAATCTTCTTTTTAATTTTAGTTTGATTGTTAATAAATTAAAAGAAGATAGTACAACGTAAATTTATCATCAGAACAGAGATAGAAAATTTCATTGATCTATAGAAAGGTTTTACAAGTACAATTTTCAAAATTAAGCTAGGTTAGTTACAGATTTTACTTTTCTTTTAACACCTTAAACTCATCTTGCTCCTCTTCTTGATTGTCTATCTCTATGGCGCTTGAAGTAGATGCTGATACCATACGCCTTTCCCAGACTTCCTTGAAGTTGTTCTTATCCTTCTCCCTCCACTCAGTGCTAACAAGTTGAGCAGCTATCTTCTTTTCATCAAGTGCATATCTCTGAATAACCTTTTTGAACTGCCTTTGCATTTTCTTGAAGAGGAGGGACAATTTGCTACATCAACCTTTCTGCTAAATCAACCTTTCAGCTTTGTTAGGGATAGAAGGAAAGATACTTTCAAGAATGACTTGGAGAGCCTTCTAATTCCAGATCCAGCATCAATGCTCTTCTGAAGATCCCCTGATGTAATGGATCCCCTTGCATCACTGTGTCCTTAGCTTCATCAATTGCCTTGGCCAGTTCAGCAGCAGCTTTGGTAATTGCATCTTTAATATCATCAGAGGCCTCATTCTTTTGAGCGAAGGTGATGTCAGTTACTTTTGTGGTAGTGCTGTCAATAGCCTTGATGACTTTAGACCTCAGCTCCCTCTTAGAGTCCTCAATAGCCTTGAGAGTTTCTACTTTAAATTCAACCATTAACTTAATCATCTCTTCAAGACCATTTTGGATCCTTCCTTGCTGCCATAAGTAGAGAACATTCTACTTCCTTATCTCTTTTATCTCCTCTTTTAGCCCCATGGAGTATTTAGTTTGGCACTTCTCAATGGCAGTCCCAATAGTGGAAATTACATCATCTATCTACCTCTGGGACATCTCCTTCACCTCATTTACTTCATCATGGATCATTTAAAGACCCATTTAATCGATTTTTAGCTTCTCTTAAAGGGCAGTCAACTCATCCCTTATGTCAACATAGTTTGCAAGCCTTGTCTCCATGAGATGCTGAGGATGTTGAATAAGATTATATCTGATTTGACAGGGGAGGGGAATCTTGGAAGCCATCTCCATGTTGATTTGAGCTTTTTCAGTCAAAAGAACGACACTCTGAGCAAGCTGGTGGTTGAAAGGAATTGATTTGATTTCCACCACAGAGTTGTTGAGACGAAGGGCCATTGTGAGAAGATCATCAAGAGTTTTCTCTATATGATGGAGAGAGTTGATTGGTACTTCAGCAGATGATTGGCTTCCCTCAGCAAGATCTCGCATCATCCATCCTCTGCTGCTGAGGGACTCATCTCTATCAATTTTTTTCTCCAAAGGTCTGGGAATCAAAGTTAATACAGTTGAGGGATCCACCAGATTCCTTGGAACTTAGGGAATATGAGATTGTTATTTATGGGGAGTTGGTTGCTGCTGGTAGGGAGTTGGTTTGAATTTGGCTCTAATGTCCTCTGTTCCCTCCACTACCTTGATCTCATTATCTTCCTCCTCATGAAAATCTTCTAGCAGAACCTCCTCATCCTTCTTCTTCTCCTCCTTCTTCTCTTCATCATCCTCCCTTATATCCTTTGGCGTCAGATGATGTTTAGCGAAGATTGACTGTGCCATGCTATCAAACTCAGTAGCAGGATCTGATTTTGATGGTTTAACACCCCATTCAACCACTACAGTCCTCTACACTTCCTCCTTCTGAAGAGTTGATAGAAACAGATCTTCCTTTGGTATATTCTCTTTCATCAGAGAGTATCCATCAGACTCTTCCTTCTTCTCAACCTCAGACTCTTCCTACTCCTCAACCTTGTCTTCCAGACCCTGAACCACCTCTTGAGCTATGGATGCTACAACTTCGAGAGGGTCTTTAATGTTTGGAGATGGAAATCCCTTCGGAGTTGTTGGCTCATATATTGGAGTCTCAAGAAGGGTCATAAATAGATGAGTTGGATCAAAGATAGCCATCTGCTGATCTAGAGAAGGGAATTGAGGCTTTGCTTCTAGCTTCTTCTCCAATAAAAAAATTGGTCGGATTGGCCACCTTAAGAGGAGCAGGACTGGGTGCCAAGGGAAGAGCTCCAAGAGGAAAATCAAAGTCAACTGAGGTTCCTTCCAATACTTTCCCATCTACCTCCTCTGAATCATCCTCCTCTGTCTCAGAGGTGCTTTTCTCCTTCATCTTCTCTGTATAATCCTCTAGGGAAGGAACTCTCTTTCCTTCAGACATGGCTTTCATCTTAGCTTCAGCCACTACAATCTTGATGTCTCCCTTCTTAGATGCAAAGAAGACCTCAACCAGGTATTTATTTATAGCTTTGATCATATCAGCCTTCTCAGGATCATCTTCTAAGATCGTAATCTCACCATATATCTTGGCCTTCTTCTTCCTCCTTTCTTCTACTTTCTCCTCCTTCTCTTCCTTTTCTTCTACCTTCTCCTCTTTCTCCTCCACCTTTTCTTCCTTCTCTTCAACCTTTTCCTCTTCCTCATCATTGGGAATGACCATATTAGGATTAAATTCTTCTCTTCTCCGCTTGGTCAGAGAGTTTATTGGTCTCCTATCCTTCTCATTTTCTTCTGAGCTATTATACTCTAGAGGCCTTGGTACATACTTATATTTATTCATTGAGAAACCAGGTCCTCCAGTTTTTCCTTCAATGGCTTTAGATGCAGGTTTAGGAATTACCGCTTCCTCAGTAGTAAGTGCCTTGCTTCTAACCACTCTACTTCTTTTGGCTTTAGGGACTTCCTCCTATTTCAGCACAAGCTTCTTCTTCCTTTTGGGGGAGTCTTCCTCAACCCCTTTAGCAACATCGCCCTTCTTGGCCATTCTTAATTCCTTCTCCCTCTACTTCTTGGCTATATCCTTCTTCAACGCTTCCTCCCTATCCTATTTCATCCCATAATCCACCTTGTTCTCAAAGGTCTCCTTCACAATCTCACTACCCAGAGAGCCTTCCTCATCTGAGCAGTTAATCTCAAAGGATGCAACAATCCTGCTGATGAGACCACCAAGTGTGAACTTGTGGTGAAGTATATGTTGCATGATGATTACATGCCAGTTGACCTTCTTCTTCTCCACTAGATGAACCAAAACACAATACTCATAGCTTGATACTGCATTTGTGTAATTCATCTTCTGAAGTAGAAGATGCGCCATTATAAACTGCAATACCTTGGTTCCTGCTGCATATGGGTGCTTATCTTCTCTCCAAACCACCCTTCTAGCATATACGCCTTCTTATCATAGCTTGTTGAATCCTCACATCATCTTCCCAGAGCCAACTCTTCATCCTTCAAATTTAATAACTTTGCTAGAAAAGATAGGGTAATGGTGATTTCCTTCCCTTTGACCACAGTCTTGAGCTCTTCATCGCTCACTTTACACCTTCTCAAGTTCTTGTAGAATTCAAGAACTATTGTAAGGAAGGTTATCTCCTTCAGCCTGATCCATGTTCCTAGCTGATGGAACTCAATTATTTCTTTGAAAGGACATGCAAGAAGGAAGGCATTGTCTCCCTAAAATCATTGGGGGATGATGGTAGTGGGATTTGACCTGTATAGAATAGGAAAAAAGGTCTTTTGGGGGATTTCGTTAATGACTGGTTCTTTGGGGTTGTTTATGGAAGATCTTGATCTCTGAGGTGCCATTGGATTTGAGATTTGATAGATTACAGCTAAGAAGGATTAGGGTTTTGGAGAACCTTTTTAGCAAAGGAGTTAGGTTTTGGCAAGAGAGAAATTCTCAGAAAGCTTGGAGAATTTGGGGATTTTCGGTAATGTGATTTGAAGATGAACAGTGATCACTTATTTATACAGAAAGTTCTGAGGGATAGAATGGTAATAAGCCAAGAATAAACCTTGATAGTTTTAACATTTACCGCCTAATTTATGAGAAACCGTTAAACACGTAATTGATGGTAGAATGCTAATAGTTTTAACATAAAGATCCGGCTTGGGATTCGGGTTTTTGAATTTTGAAATTAGGAGCATTTCGCGGGCTATTTCCTCTGAGGTATTACTCACCGCTAAACTTCAGAAGATACTTACTCCATCTGAGGCATACTTTTCTTATGAGTGACCATCTGAAGCATGTTTGAAATTTTTCTTCTAGGGATTATGCCATCTTCTGAGTGATGTTCATACTAGGGTAATTGTTCGCCATTTTTCTACTGATAAGTTTAATAGCTTGTTCACAAGATTCGGCTATATATCAATGGTGCCAAAAACTTGTTCACGAAAAATATAGGTGTTGTCAGTACCTCTTATTAAATATAAAAATGATGATAACTGCAAGTATACAGTTACGATGTAGTTTTAAAAGATATCGATCCCATAGGGAAGGACTAGTTCTAAAGATCAACAAGGAAGATAAAATAAGAAAAGTAAAATATAATAAGGTAAATGTTAAGAAAGAAGGATTATAATGAAAAATGAGTAAATATAGGTATGAAAGATTAGAGAACCTAAATATATAGATTTTCCCTACGAAATAAGGAAAGTAGAGAAAACATGCAAGTTCACCAAAGTTGTTACGATTCACTAAACTAATCTAACAGACTCGGTTCTAAATACTCAGATGTTCAATTATTCTCCGCAGAGCAACTCATGAATTGCTACTGCATTGCTCTGCAGTTTCACTAAACTAATCTAACAGACTCGGTTGAAATGGATTCGTTCTCTTCTATCTAAAGCCCAATGGAGAAAGTTAATAGCTGCTGCATTGCTCTGCAGTTTCTTCATATCGGCATCATTATAATCACTTTCAGGTTTGGAGAAGTAACTCCTTATATAGTAACTGAAGGAGTGTAAGGTCCATTGGCTATAGCAAGCCAGGCATACATGTCCTGAGACTGTATGAAATTCTTCATTTTGTTCTTCTAGATTGTTTAATTCTATCCAAAGAATAGAGGGGACCTAGACATGGATAGCCCTTCTAGGAGTATCTATGTGGTCATGTTTCCAAGAAGATGCTTTACGCTATTTTCACCCATAATGATCATTTACTCAAGATATGTTAAATCTTTTTAAGTGAGTTAAGCTCTGATACCAATTGTTGGATTCAGTAGGGTGTAAAATAGGTCAGAAGGGGGTGAATGACTCCTTTTCGAGTTCAAATTATGTTTTAGAAGATAGTTAAACTCAGTTTCTGAAAATACTTCTCAGAATCCCCTTTTTAAGGCTTTTAGTGATTCAGATGAGATATAAAATGAACACAAACATAAAGCAGAGTATAGAAAATTGCAAATAGAGATTTTATCCTGGTTCAGCCTCTGCCTAATCCAGTCCTTGGAAGCTTCAGTCCAAGATTTAATCCACTAAGAACTCTTCTTCTGGTGAAGAGCAAACCCTTTACAAAGCTTTGACTGAACTACCCTCTAACAACCTATGCTTCAGCGAGCTATACCAATACAGAATTCCCTCCTACTGTATTTGAGGCTCCAAGCTTCTTATCTTCTTAAGTACCTTTCTCAAAAGATTTCTAAGCTCCCTCACACTAACTTACCCTCAGCTAGTGCATTACGAAAAGTATTTTGAAATAAAGAGTTTGAACTTCTAAACTTTGTTTCAGTTCGCTGTTTTACAAACAAGAAATAAGAATGAGAAGTTTGATGTATTTGATTACAAAGAAGATTGCAGTGAGGTTTTGAAGCTTGATTTCACTCTTTTGATTTCAATTGATTCGGCAACCTTCTTCAATGGTGGAAATCATCATTTTATAGAGGGAGAGAATGTTTCCGTTAATCATGGACTGATATTGAAAAACTTCCCGTTGTCTCACATCCAAGTTTCTGTTAAGAATCTGTTTGAGAGCCACGCCCAAATTTGATCCGTGCCGCAAATGTCAAGAATTATTTAGGACCCACATTTGTACAGTTGACTAAGTATGCGCTTAGCGAAACGTCTTTGTTCTTGATTTCATAACAACTTTTATCCTTATTCAGGCTGAAGTACAAAAGCGCATGGCGGTATTTAATGCAATGTCAGCTCTCGTGACTTTTAGTGTTAAAAGACTAAGTTACCTTTTTTGCATCTTCAGATGGGCTTCTAATGAACCTTGGTCTTAAATAGTCTTCTGAGATCTTGAACTTCTGCTAAAGGCTTCTGAGACTCATAAGACCTTCTGAGTTTCTTTATGTCTTCTGAGGTACCTTGACAGTTCTGAATCATCTGTACTTCTGAACTCAGAACCTTCAAAACTTAAATTCATAGCTCAGAATCCAACATTAACCATTAAGTCAATTCTATTAAATGAATTAATAGAATTGACTGAAATTTATCAAATTGATTAGTTTTTCATTGCTTAGTTAACTTTTTAGTTCTATTTTTAAGACCAAGTATATGGTCAGATTAATTTGATAATCACGTTTTTAACAAAGACTAAAAATAAAAACTATTTTAGATTTTAATTTTGTTCTACTTTTTTGGTTATTTGTTTAAGAGTACTCTTCAATTTTATTGATATTATCAGATTTACTTTACTTATTTTGTTTGTGTCTTTATAATTGTACTAGAAAATATTATGCACCATATAAAAATGAAAAAGAAAACAATTGATTTGATTTCAAAAAGTGCATTTGATATATATACCAGAATTGTACAAAGTTGTAAGAGAATGTATTAGAGATACATTTGTCAAAGATGGAGAAAGTTAAAAAAAAGTAGTAAAATATAGATTTTGTTTCGAAGCTAAAAAGAAAGGCAAATAACTTGCTAGATCGAAATGCCAAAAGAATGAAGAGTTAATATACAATATTAGTGTTTTTCAAAACTTTTTAAAAAGTCATTTATATCTTATAAGTGATTTTTTTGAAAAGTAAGTCTGACTTACTTTTAATTTCTGTCTTATTTTTAACTTTTAAGTTAAAAAAAAGTCATCAGAAACACTTCATCATCTGAATTATAAGTTAAAATCTTCTTAAAAGATATTTTTAAGTTAAAAGTTGAAAATGAATTGTAAATGCAAAAGCAACGTTTTAATTTATTAAAATGGGAGAGAGAGAATAAAAAAATCGCACGAGATAGAATTGAGGTATTTTGTAATTTAAATTTTCTTAATAGTTGTACTGAAGTTAACAAATGCCAAAAGTGATTATTTTAGGATTGATTATTGATTTTGGTATATTTTGGAATTCGCCAACAATTGGAGAATATTTTGGTCAAAGTGGGAAGCTTGAGTAAAGTTCGGATATTCCGGAAAGTGAAGTCTTTTTTTTTTTTTGTCAAGTTAACCGAATTGTTTTTAAGAAAATGAAACCGAAAATGAGTTTATAATTGGACTTTTTATCAGAATAAACTTGAAATATGCTAGCTTAACTGATTAATAAATATGAAAAGTAGTACTAACGGAAAAAATATTGAATGTTTACATAGTTATATATAGTTTTTTTAAGTTATGTGAACATGATTTAAAAGTGTTGTTTACAGTTAAAACCCATCCAGAATACTTTGTTAAACAAAAAAAAATATAATTTTTGAACTGAGATAAAATATGTAAAAGAGTGTGCAACTCTGAAAATAGCTGCATATGGTTGTAATAATATAACAAAATCAAAAAATTACTCAATCCTTATATTTGTGATCAATATGTTAGTTTGGTAATTAAAATAAAATTTTGTAACGGCTAAAATTCTCAAATTTAAGTGTAAGGTAAGATATTTTTTTTTTTTTTTTTTTGTATTTTAATATAGACGCAATTGCGTAATATTTTTATAATAATCATTCTATTTGTACATATTATATTTTTCAATGTACACTTAAATTTTAAATATCTAGCTTAATTTTATTTTTTTTATTAAACTCAATTTATAAGCAACAATATTAATTTGTACATTTATATGTATTAATTAGTACACATAAAAATTCAATCAATTACTCATTCTCTAATTTTTTTTTATATTATTTCTCTATTTGTTCAAAATAATAATTATAATAATGTTATTGCCAACTTAAATTAATGGTATTTGTGTAAATCTTAAGACATAGAATTTAAAATTAATTTATACATGCTTACACTCATATATAACATACGAATATACCATCCAAGCCCATCATATGTAGAATGTGTTTGGGTAAGAAATTTGGAGTAGTCCCGTATGGCTAGAGTAGAGCAACTCCAACCATATTCTCCATTTTTAATTCCCCAAACTCCATTTTGTAGGATCTACAGTATTTTTTCTCCAACCATCTTCCTTATTTTCCATTCCTCAAATTAAATTTACTTTAAAATAATAATATTTTATTACTAAACTAGCAAAAAAAATAACAAAACAAAAACTAAAAAGCAAAAAATAATACTATTTTATTCAATTCTCCCAAAAAGTAATAATATTTTATTTAATCCCTCAAATTGGGGAATGGATCATTCCCCATTTATGGGCAACCCCGTTTTGGGATAAACTATATTGGGAATGGTTGAACTTGAACATTTCCCATATTCATTACCCATTTTAGGGAATTCCTCAAAATGGGGAACCATATCCGTTCCCCATTTTGAGAAATTCCCCAAAATGGGGAAACATTGAAGTTGCTCTTATGAGCATCTCCAACCTCACTCCAAAAAGTGAGGTTGGAAATAATATGAAATGTCAATGGCACTCCAAATCTATCTTGAAAACATAGAGAAGTGTAACATCATTTTTTAAGTTGCACTGGAGCAACTCCAAACATTAAAATAATATATTTTTTTATGTTTTCGTTTCTTTTATTTAAATAATTGTTTCTCTTTTCTTTTTTTAAGTTTAAATTATATATATATATATATATATATATATATATATATGTATGTATGTATGTATGTATATATGTATGTATGTATGTATGTATATACATATACATT
>CATIWQ010845925.1:0-12917 GCA_949673415.1 Euphorbia schlechtendalii | reverse complement strand
GCAGGTGTAGAATTTTATGAGAGGTGTCGTGCCTTTGATTCATTTAGTTTCCTTTCCTGACAGAGTTTCCTGAGCACTTTTTGCTCCTCCTTTCGTGAATGTTAGATTTCATTCATCATATTTTGCATATGGGTCATGGCCGCATTTTGTTGTTCATTTTGCTTCACAAGCATGGCCACCATATCTTGCTCTACCGTTTGCCTTCTCCCTTCTCCGCATGTCTCCGACATCGATGGAGTAGGCGCTTCTGCTTGTACCGGGGGTATTGTGGTAACAGGGGTCGATGTTCCAACTTAGTTTCCAAGTTCCAGAGTATCCAGGAACAAGACAGTTCCCGGAATAAAAGGGGGTCTCGTTGGTTTGTTCGGGGGAGTAGTCATCGTTCGGGGTTATAGTCCATGCTCACCGCACTAATTTGATGTCCTTTGATGTCCTTTGGAAGTAACCCGCAATCTTTGACACCCACGGATCCTGCAAAATAAGTCTCCGGCCGGAAGTTTTTCCGGTGAAGACCCTCCGATGCTCAAGTTAGTTATCTGAGAAGGGTGATTTTATTATGTTCTTGGAGTAACAGTTACCTCTACAGTGGGAGATCGTCTTGCTATTTATAGAGATACATGTAATAATGATCTGTGGGATCCGCCTGCAAGATGTGCACATGTGGTAAGCCGCATTACTGGTGTTAAAAGAAAGAAGAAAAAAAAAACCAAAAACTAATATTGTAAGATGGATTGATAAAAAAAGATGGACTGTGAATCTTAAAAGAAAGAAGAAAAAAAATCAAAAACTAATATTGTAAGATGGATTGATAAAAAAAAGATGGACCGTGAATCTTACTCTGTTAGTCTGTTTTCAATTTCGAAACTTGGGTGGTTAATTTCTATTCTCCTATGATCAATTGCTACTCTGGTTTTCGCTTTTGAATTTTGATGATTGAGTTTTCAAAAGTTGAATCTGTTTTCTTCTTTAGTTCCTTTTTGAATTGTAAGAATCCTATTTAGGGGGTGTTTCTCAAAACTTCTCCTTTTCCAGCTTATGTCTTATAAGTGACTTTTTTAAAAAGTAAGTTTGACTTACTTTTAACTTCTGTCTTATTTTTAACTTTTAAGTTAAAAAAAAAGTTATCAGAAACACTTCATTGTCTGATTTATAAGTTAAAATCTCCTTAAAAGACACTTTTAACTTAAAAGTTGAAAAGGAGAAGTTTTGATAAAACCCCCTTAGTTTTTTTTTCGTTTTTGATCAAAGAGTTCTATTTAGTCTTGGATTGTATAACACTGGCAGTGGCAAGGGAGAGGGAGAAGACGTTAATAATTTTTTTACTTTCAGTTTCTAAATCGAGCGAATCGTACGATTCAGAAACGATTCTGTCTCGAATCATAGTCTATTTCGAATTCATCCCTTAGATTCAAATCTATCTAGGGGTGGTAAGATTCGAACGATTTGATAACAGTGCTCTTTCTTGCATGTCAAGAAGGAGTAGGACCAAGTTGATTGACGCAGATTAAATCGAATGTTAAACAATTAAATCAAGAAAATCCTTTATGGAAATTCTTGATGTTTAATGAAACAAAAACAATTTTGTGTTACTACTTAAATGCCCTCATTGTCTCACATTCTGCCTCTGACAAGCTGATCACATTATGTTAAGAGCATCCTTGAGTTTCCTTGACAAATTAGTGGTTGATATCAAGGCTCATTAAGGACCCAAATAACTACATCTTGGGTTGGAAACAAAGGTATGCCTCGGCACGAATACGTGCCGATACCCTATCATCATAACAACGGGCTGAGAGGATGTGCTGTAAACTAATGGCCTTCGACGTTACCAACCGCGTTTGAGCTGAGGCGTTATCCTCAGAACCCACGTCGACACCCGCGCACTGCTTCTCTCTCCTCTGTCGCATTAAATGCATTACCGACTGGCAGAGATGAATCATTTAATGCTCCGACGGCTGATAAGACTCCCAAGCGGCTTGCCACACGTTTACCTCTTACAGACGGGTCCCACACGTATCATTACATGCAATCCTATAAATAGTAAGATAATTTCTCACTGTAGAGGTAACTATTTACTCCAAGAATACACTGAAACCACCTTTCTCAGACATCTAACTTGATCGTCGGAGGATCCTCGTCGGAAACACTTCCGATTAAAGACTTGTTTTGTAGGAGCTAAGGATACTTGAAGACTAGAAGACCATTCCCGAAGGACGTCAAGGCTGACATCAAATTGGTGCGGTGAGCGTGGACGTCAACCCTGAATAATGACTACTCCCTCAAGCAGGCCGACGAAATCTCCCCCTCCAAGAAAGGCCCTACTTATGGACACTCCAGAGCCTAGAGACAAAGCGGGAACAACGAGAGCGGCCACCAACATTCCACCGACGCAGACAGAAACGCCCAGCTCGTCGAGACCAAGAGCTAGCGAGAAAAAGAGAAGAAAAGCAGAAAAACAAGATATGATGGCTATGCTTATCAAGCAGAACGAGCAACAAAATGCGGTTATGGCCCTAATGCAGAGCATGATGAATGAAATCATGCATTCACGAAAGGAGGAGCAGGAAGTGGTTAGAAAACTCTTCCAGGAAAGGCGAATAAATGAATCAGAATCGCGACACACATTGCGAAGTTCCCCATCCGCGGTTAGACAGAACCCCTCACAATACACGTACCGCTGCCTCAGAACACCGGAAGGAACTTCAACGGCCAAAGAAAAAGCGAAAACCAAGTCTGCCAAGCCGGAAGATGAGTTGGAAAGAAGATCTCTGGGTCGGGGAAAGGACTTAGCACACAAAACACATTCCAAAGGACTCCTAATTAGCGAGGGGAGTTCGGCGGAGTCCAGGCGCGAGATTCCCCAGAAGCATCAGCCAGCTCAAGAGGAGTTGGAGGCTGTCATAGCCAAAAGGGTAGGCAAACTCCTAGCGGAGAGGGGAATGGAAACTGGCATACCCGATATCGTAGAAACAGCGCCGCCTTTCAACGCCCATATACGCGCAGAAAGATTCTCGAAGGGGTTCAAGCAGCCGCGCCTGCATGAATATTCTAGGATAGGGGATCCAACAACACATATTCGTTATTTTCGCCAATTTATGGAGGTAGCCGATGCTACTGATGCCATGCTACGCAAGCTATTCCCCACCACCCTCGTGGCACCAGCGACCCACTAGCTCGAGAGTCTAAAGCCAGGGTCCGTGACAAGCTTTGACATGATGGCCAAAAGCTTCGCCATGTACTTCGTCACCTCCATTCCCGCGAGCCGAACAGTCTAAGATTTGCAAATGGTTCGGCAAAGAACGGATGAAACCCTGGCTGAGTTCGTAGAAAGGTTCCAGAAAGTGGCCCTGGAAATTAGAGACTGCAACATAGATGTAGCCTCCGAAGCAATGGCGAGGAGTTGCCGAAGTGCTGACCTAGCAAAGGATATCTCCACCGAGAGACCCACCATGTTGGCCGCGCTGATGCAGAAAGCCAGGAAGTGGGTGCGATGGGAAACCCATAAAAGAAATACGAAACAAATTGAGGCCGCGGTAAGGGAGGAGCCTGCCAAGCGGCGGGATTACGGAAAGCGAGACTCAGAACGCCGGCCGGCATATCGACCGGAATCGGCAAGGCGAGAGGTGGAAGACTCCCCCCTTCAACGTTAAAAGGAAGGAAGTATTAATGTGGATCGAGAAGAACAGGGAAGACATCCGATACCCCCCTAGAATGAGACATAAAGGAAAGCCAGGAACCTACTGCGAATTCCACAAGAGCGAAGGTCATGATACTGAAGAATGCAGAGAATTAACCCGAGAGTTGAACAAGAAAGCCGCAGAGGGCCGACTGAACCGTTTTCTCCATCCCCAACCAAGGGAAGAACGGTGTGAGGAGGGAGGCGGACACCGCCCAGAACGAGGCTACCAACCGCCTCGTCGTGACACTGAGCGAGGCTATCAACCGCCCCGCCAAGAAGCCGAGCGAGGTTATCAACCGCCTCGCCAAGACGAAGAACGAGGCTATCAACCGCCTCGCCAAGCTGATAGGCCAGACTACCCACAGCAACGCCAAGAAGCTGAAACGGGTCATCGCCAACGACGTAACGCCGAAGACCCTCCCCCCTGGGGGATAATAGAAATGCACGTTCGACTATGACAATGCAAATAGAGGAGGCGAGACATGCTACTCCTTCGCCCAGGAAAAGAAACCTCCGCCCCATAATGACGCTTTGGTAATAGAAATGATGGTGGAAGGATACCAGGTGCGCCGTACGCTGGTAGACACGGGAAGCTCGGTCAACGCGATAACTCGGAGGGTATACGAGGCTGTTGGAGGAAATCCTAACCATCTCGCTATTCATCAGGCACCGCTGATTGGCCTTGGAGGACATGCCGTTCGAGTGTGTGGTTCGGCGAACCTATCTATTGCACTAGGAGATGGAAATCCCAAATGGAAGACTCGGGCGGAGTTTTTGATTGTGGATATCCCGTTGGCCTACAACATAATCCTGGGACGCCCACTCATCATTGGATCTGAGGGGGTCATCAACCTCAGATACCTTACTCTGCAAATCCCCACTCATCAGGGAGTGGCCACCGCCCGGGGAAATCAGCAGGCTACCCAGGAGACGTATTTAATGTCCTTAAAAGCCGAGCCCTTATCAGTAGATGAACCGGATCAAGAAATGGTCACCGAACCGACGGATGTAATGGTAGCAGTCACATTGGAAGAAGGGAAGAGTATCCATATGTCGGGAGGATTGACAAATAAGACCAAGGAAGAGATCTTGACGGTATTGCGTGACAAGGTCCAGGCTTTCGCATGGACCTCGGCGGATCTAAAAGGCGTCAGCCCGGAAGTCGCCGAACACAGATTAAATGTCCTCCCTCAGGCTAGGCAAGTGAAGCAAAAGCGGAGGAACCACGCTCTGGAAAGACAAAGAGCCATCGAAGAGAAGATTTCTCGTTTATTAGAGACCGGACATATTAAGGCAGTTCGTTACCCGGATTGGATCGCTAATGTGGTGTTAGTCAAGAAGCCGAATGGTAAGTTCCGTATGTGCGTAAATTTCACAGACATGAACAAAGCATGCCCGAAGACCCTCTCCCAAGTATAGACATGTTGGTAGATGCCATGGCAGGCTATGCCATTTATTCCATGCTGGACGCAGCCTCGGGATACAACCAAATACCAATGGCCGAAGAGGACAAGGAAAAAACCTCGTTTATTACCCACGAAGGGATATACTGTTACAATGTCATGCCCTTCGGCCTCAAGAATGCAGGAGCCACGTATCAAAGAATGGTCAATGAAATATTTGGTGACATGATAGGAAAGGAAGTGGAGTTGTACGTGGACGACATGATTATCAAGAGTAAAGCTGTGGAGGATCATGCGGCCGATATACCCAAAGTACTGACTTTACTAGAGAAATATGATTTGAAGCTGAACCCAGAAAAGTGCGCCTTCGACGTCACAGGAGGAAAATTTTTAGGCTATTTGGTCTCACAGAGGGGAATAGAGGCCAACCCTGACAAAATAAAAGCAGTACTACAGCTGCAAGAACCTCGAAGCGTCAAAGATGTCCAGCGCCTTAATGGCAAACTCAATGCCTTAGGCCGCTTCATCTCCTGCGCGGCGCGACGATGCATCCCCTTCTACAGAGCCTTAAAAGCGAAGAAATTCGTTTGGGGAGAAGATTGCGCCGCAGCTTTGGCCGAGATTAAATCCTTCCTGGTCTCTCCGCCACTGCTGAGTCACCCTGTAGCGGGCGCGCCGCTGTACCTATACCTCAGCACTTCGGAGGAAGCACTAGGAATGGTACTCATCAGAGAAGATGGGGCAGAGCAGCTCCCTGTCTATTATGGCAGCTGCACCCTGAAAGGTGCCGAAATCAAATACAGTTGCATAGAGAAGCTAGCATTCGCCCTGATAATATCTTCCCAAAAGTGGCGCCATTATTTCCAAGCCCACACGATTGTAGTGCGAATTGGCTTGCCGCTTAAGAAAGCACTCCAACGGCCCGAAACTTCAAGGCGCCTCGCCGAATGGTCCCTCAAGCTCGCTGAATTTGATGTCCGCTTTGATCCGAGAACAACAATAAAGGCTCAAGCATTAGCAGACTTCGTGCAAGAAGCTCCGCCTTAGAAAGAACTACCGAAAGCAGCATGGAATATGTTTATAGATGGTAGTTCTAACAATACAGCAGCAGGCATTGGGATATATATCCGAGGCCCAAAGGGAATAATAATTCGGCAGGTGGCAAGACTTGAATTCAGAGCTTCCAACAATGCTACGGAATACGAAGCGCTGATATTCGGCCTAGAGATCATCCAAGCCATCAAACCAGACAACATTAGAATATTCAACGATTCAGGACTAGTGGTCAAGCAATTCGGAGGGGAGTACAAAGCTAAGAATGGGTCCATGCGCCAATACCTTAACCGAATCACAGCCCTCATCAGAGAAATCCAAACGGAAGGTATTGAAATGACCATTGAACAGATTCCTAGAGCACTGAACGCCGAGGTTGACAGATTGGCAAAGGGAGCCTCGAACAAAGAGCAAGAAATCTTACTCCCTTGTATCCCTTTGCGGATAAATGCTCCTAGCATACCCTCAGCTGAGGTACTGCAGACGGAGGCACAGGATGAGTGGTTCACCCCCATCAGTAAATACCTGGAGCACAACGAGCTACCAGCCGACGCAAGCCAGGCTCAAAAAATAGTGAGGAAGTCTTTTCGTTATGCAATCATTGGCGGGCAATTGTACCGTAAGTCAATAAGTCACCCGTGGCTGAAATGTGTGGACCGAGTCAATGCCGACTATATACTGCACGAAGTTCACAAGGGCCTCTGTGGTGCACATGAGAAGAAAGACGCAATGATTCGAAGAGCGAGGCTGCAATGCTTCTATTGGCCAACTATGGAGCTAGATGCTAAGAAAATGGTCCAGTCTTGTGAGGCCTGCCAAGCCTTCGCTAGAACGTCAACGGCGCCAACCGGGCCGAGGGCCATAATACAAGCCGCATGGCCCTTCGCTCTTTGGGGAGTTGACCTGGTAGGGCCCCTACCAAGGGCGAAGCAACAGAAGCGCTGGATTATTGTGGCCATTGATCACTTAACTAAATGGGTAGAAGCTGAGCCATTATCAGCTATCACACCTAAACAGGTCTCGACTTTCTTTACCAAGAACATACTATCGCGCTTCGGCATCCCACACACAATCATAGCAGACAATGGGATGTAGTTTAACTGCCATGCATTCAAATGCTTCTGCCACAGGCTAAAAATACAGCTCCATTTTTCTAGTGTATCTCATCCTCAAACGAATGGTATGACAGAGGTGGCTAACCGCACCATCTTGGAGGGAATCAAAACAAGGGTTCAAGAACATAACTCAGCATGGCTGGAAGAGCTAAACAACGTCCTCTGGTCCTATCGGACCACTCCTCGAACAGCAACGGGAGAAACACCCTTCCTTCTCACTTACGGCACAGAAGCGGTGGTACCTGTCGACATCGGCACCCCCAGTGCAAGGGTGGCCAACTACATCGAGGGCGCCTCGAACGATGACTTACTAAGAAACAACTTGGATCTGTTGGAAGAGAGGCGAGAACAAGCCCTCATACGCATGGCGGAATATAAAAGATGCATCGCGCTCATACGCAACAAAAAAATCAAACCACTGACATTTCAAGAGGGCGATCTAGTCCTTAGAAATACAAAGGACTCGCAAGCGAGAGAAGGGCGAGGGAAGCTCGGCATCAAATGGGAAGGCTCGTTTAAAGTGACAAAGCGAATAAAAGGCAGCGCATACAAGTTGGCCACCATTCGAGGAAAAGTACTACCCCGCACGTGGAATGCTGCATCTCTTCGAAAGTTTTACCCGGGAGCGTGAACGAATGGTATTTTGTACATCCATTTATTAAGATTATGTTTTGTAAAGCCCTCACAGCAATGAAAATGCAGTTTCTTAAGAGCCCACCCCATTTGAACAAATAGGCTACCAAAGTTAAAAAAGCCCGCAGGGTCAGATCGGCGAGATCCCCTCAGCACTCTCAGCTTTGAAATTAAAGCAAGTTAAAAAGCCCGCAGGGTCAGATCAGCGAGATCCCCCCGGCTCTCTCAGCTTTGAAATTAAAGCAAGTTAAAAAGCCTGCAGGGTCAGATCAGCGAGATCCCCTCGGCGCTCTCAGCTTTGAAATTAAAGCAAGTTAAAAAAGCCCGCAGGGTCAGATCAGCGAGATCCCCTCGACGCTCTCAGCTTTGAAATTAAAGCAAGTTAAAAAGCTTGCATGGTCAGATCAGCGAGATCTCCTCGGCGCTCTCAACTTTGAAATTAAAGCAAGTTGAAAAAGCCCGCAGGGTGAGATCCCCTCGGCGCTCCCAGCTTTGAAATTAAAGCCAGTTAAAAAAGCTCGCAGGGTCAGATCAGCGAGATCCCCTCGGCGCTCTCAGCTTTGAAATTAAAGCAAGTTAAAAAGCTCGCAGGGTCAGATCAGCGAGATCCCCTCAACGCAACCACTTTAAAATACTGCAAATTTAGATCAACCAAATCCCCTCGACATTATCATACGTATAATCAAAATTAAAACCACCTATGGGAAGGATTAGCAAGACCCCGGCGGCGAACCCATAAACCAATCGAACAGCATACAAGATAAATTAAAGCACGAAACAAATCCTCCAAGAAAATAGCAATACTCAGCAATAAACGAAATAGGGGCATGAAAATGTTCATTCACAAAAAAGATTGAGTTCACATAAGCCGAACTCAATGGCTACAAAAATCAAGCAATTCTAAATACAAAATACAAAAAAGCGAAGAGCCTATCATGACTGAACTTCCTCTTCCTCGGTCGCCACAGAAGAAACATTTGAATAGGATGGCTCAGGCACGGGAGGCCCAAATATGCACTCATCCTCCTCCCAGCGGCCGAGGGGTTCATCGGGCGGGGCCAATTGGGCAAGGTCGTCAATGTCGGCCCTCGGGAACTTTGCACGTATGGCGCGAAGGAAAACGGTCCGATAGCTAAGATGGTCTTCCCGCCAATCTTCGCGAGTCTACTTCACCTTGAGCTTGTACTTCGCCTTATGCCGATCATGGTTGTGCTGAAGATCTCGCAGCGCTTTGGTGTTGCCCTCGGCAACGGTCCTCCAATACACCAACCCTTTCTCAGCATCCACTAGACTTTTAGCCACTTTGGCCCTCTGCTCCCTCTCCGCCGTCAACTCGCCCTTAAGGCCCTTTATCAGCGCTTTTAGCCTCTTCTCCTCAGCTTCAGCGGCGGATTTAACTTTGGCCAAGCCCACTTCATGCTTTTTTTCCATGCCCCTCATGGTGTCTATCAGCTCCTTCCTCTTATTCTCTGAATACTCCAAATCCGCGTAAGCCTGGGCCAGCTCCGCAGCCTGCTTCTTACCTGCCTCCTTCAACTTATGGGCAGTCTCCTCCAGCTCAGCGAAAGTTTGGCGCTCCAGCTGAGCCTCCTTTAGCCGCTTGGCACTGCCTTGAGAAGCGGCATATGCGGTCTCCACTTGGCGCTGAGCCTCAATTAGCGCCTTCGCCACCCGATGTGCAGTAGAAAAGGCCTTCAAAACGAGAGCAAAGATAAGTTAGTCAGGCAATAAATAAAAGTAGGCAATATGCGCGGAGGAAGCACTTACTAGCAAAGCTTGCTGTTCCACATAGGAACCTAGCTCAGCAGGGCCCATGGTACTGAAACGAGCTTCTTCGCTCGGGAGCTCCGTGTAGCGCCCCAGCTCACCCAATACCTCTGCCTTAATCAGAGGCACATCCTCCCCATGGACCTTCCGCCACAACTGCAACATATCCAAGTAAACCTTAACGGCTAATACAAGAAAACAAATAAATATGGGAACTTGGCCGATCAACTTACCAAGGGAGGATCATACTTGGCCCATTAAACCTGCTCCTCTTCGGTCAGCGGAGCTTTCCCCTTGGAGGGCTTCTCTCCAACCTCGCCCTCACTATGAGGCCTCTTCTGGCCCCTCTCCCTAATTGCTACCCCCCTACAGCTACGGGAGCCCTTTTCTTAGCCACCAGTACCCCAGCCTCGATCGCAGGAACCACAGCCCTAGGAGGGGTGGTATCAATAACCACAACATCCTCCGCTTCCGCCTTCATGGCTCCCTGGGACGCAAGAGGGTCTACGCTCCCCTGCTCCAGCAGCTGCTGAGCCCAATCCTCAGCGGTAACTTGTACAATCGGCGTCGCCTCCGCCGTCGTAGATGAGGGGCCAACGGCTGAACTACCTCCGGCGTCTGCATCCTCGCCGCAGCCACTGCAGGAATAATTTTTGGTTTCCACTTAATAAGAGCCATTCCTACAAATAACAAGAAAAGCAACAATCAGTTTTTCGAAATCTCACCACTCTCAGCAGTCAAATCAGTAAACATAATGGCCCCTTGATCCATCCAGCAGAAGAGACCATCAGGTTGACCAAGTAAAAACTTTGCCACGCGCCAATGAATGTTGGGCCGGATCCGGCGAACTATCTCGGCCTCCCGTCGCTGTGATGAACTCAAATCTTTGGCTTGGCGCCAGTTATAGGGATCCTCCGGATTCCGGTTCCAGCGAGTGTGGAATGGAAACTTTCCATCCTTCAATGGATTCGGCGCATCTCTCTCAACGTTATCAGGGGCCGGGAATATCCAGAACCACTTGTCCTTAAAATCCCTCACGTGGGATTGTTTCTCTACCGGCTTTGGGGTGGTTTCTTTGGTGCTGCCCCAAAATACGAAAGCCCCGGCGTGCATTGTGCGAGGCCTAAAGAAGAGGCGGAATACACGCCCTGAGAGGGTAAAACCCAACTCGCAGCACATTCGTGCCAGAACAGCCAACACAATCCACGCGTTTAGATGTAATTGCCCAGGACACAGGCCAAATTCGCGCAGCACATCCACCACCCCAGCTTCTAGGGGAAGGTGGAACCCCCAACGCACTTGCTGGAAAATTACGGGCACCAAGTCCTCCTTAGGAGGATTCCACATCACTTCCCCCTCCTTTGGCGCTTTCCCCAACACGTCGCACGAAGACCCAACCAGTAGCTGAAAAAATTCAGTAGCCTCTTTCTTTTTGATGGTGGTGGGTGTTTGACAATCCGCCCCTTCGACGGGAAAAGGAGAGGACGATTCTCCAGCCATAACTTGGCGGCGCGGAATAGAGCCCGAGCCACCTCCCACCACCTCCACCGCACCGGTGACCTTAGGGCCCGTCGAAGGCAGCACTGCAATAGGATGAGGATCACGCTCTTCCACCGGTTGACGGTGACCGGCGTGGTGGACTAGGGCACAAGATTTAGAAGAATTTGCAGACATTTTAACGAACTAAAACGAAGAAAAACTCACTCAAGGAAAGAGGAAGAACTCAGACAACAGTTCGTAACACGAGACTGATGAAATTCGAAAGCAAAGAGTAAATTGTTATCAGAGCAGAAGTAAACGAAAGAACAAGAAAAATATACACACCCTAATTTATACAGTAAGTCGCACGCGAAATGAAGGACACACCTATTCCCTAGGAATGCCATCATTACTATAAAAACAGTAGTGGATGTGAAACGCCGCGTCAACTCAACAGTCGCAGATTCAGCAAAACGATGCTACATGCAAAGGCCCTAAAGAGCCTTCATTTGGGCTCGTTGAGGGGGGGACTCCTGATATCAAAGCCCACTAAAGGCCTCAAGGCCCATTAAAGACCCAAATAACTACATCTTGGGTTGGAAACAAAGGTTTACCTCGGCACGAATACGCACCGATACCCTATCAGCATAACAACGGGTTGAGAGGATGTGCTACAAACTAATGGCCTTCGACGTTACCAACCGTGTTTGAGCTGAGGCGTTATCCTCGGAACTCACGCCGACACCCGCGCACAGCTTCTCTCACTTCTGTCGCATTAAATGCATTACCGACTGGCAGAGATGAATCATTTAATGCTCCGATGGCTGACAAGACCCTCAAGCGGCTTGCCACACGTGTACCTCTTACGACGGGTCCCACACATATCATTACATGCAATCCTATAAATAGCAAGATAATTTCTCACTGTAGAGGTAAGTATTTACTCCAAGAATACACTGAAACCACCTTTCTCAAACATCTAACTTGATCGTCGGAGGGTCCTCGTCGAAAACACTTCCGACTGAAGACTTGTTTTGCAGGAGCTAAGGATACTTGAAGACCAGAAGACCATTCCCGAAGGACGTCAAGGCTGACATCAGTGGTCCTCCACCATTAACAATAGAAAATCAGAAACACGAATCTTATGAGAAGATTATTCTGAGTTATAATTTTTCACTGCTCGATGCAAATTCATGCATAAACTGTGTTCTTTTTTAGCTGTCCTTTTAATGGATTTGGTCTCAGTTTATGGGATCAAAATAGTGTCTCATTTTTCCAATATCAGATGTTTTACTCAGTGTTTTAAAAGGCGCTAGGCTCTAGTTGAGCAGCTAGAGCTTCCAGGGGTCTAGGCGGGGATTAATCGAGGCCTAGGCGGGGACTGGCCGAATTAGTATTTTAAAATATTTAATATTTATTAATGAATTAGAAACATGTGATTGATATTAAAAATGTGATCATAAAAGTCACAAGTTTGGATCATGCGACTACATAAAATAATATAAGTTTTTCTTTAATGTTAATGCCATTCGCTTTTTGAATAACTTAAGACAATATAGTTCAACCAGAGAAACGTGTGAAGAAACGTGTATGAAATAATTTAATTTAAAAAATATTAATATTCAGAAAATAAATACAAAAGATAAATGATTATTAAGTACAAACATTAGAATTTAATTTGAAAAAAGTTATAACATATTAATATACAAACACAATTATTTTAAAATTAATATGATATATGAGTAATGGGATATTGATCATTTCATTAATTGCCTACTTTTCTTAATT
>CATIWQ010845423.1:0-13353 GCA_949673415.1 Euphorbia schlechtendalii | reverse complement strand
GAACTTGCATGCTTTCTCTGCTATCCTTATTTCGTAGGGAAAATCTATATATTTAGGTTCTCTAATCTTTCATACCTATATTTACTCATTTTTCATTCTAATCCTTCTTTCCTAACCTTTACTTTAATATATTTTATTTTCCTTATTTTATCTTCCTTTTCGATCTTTAGAACTAGTCCTTCCCTGTGGGATCGATATCTTTTAAAATTGCATCGCAACTGTATACTTGCAGTTATCATCATTTTTCTATTTGATAAGAGGTACTGACAACACCTATACTTTTTTGTGAACAAGTTTTTGGCACCATTGATATATAGCTGAATCTTGTGAACAAACTATTAAACTTATTAGTAGAAAAGTGTTGAACAGTTATAGCAGTGCTCGCTGGGCACCCGAACCTCTGCCCATTCGGGACAACTAAGAGTCACATGGTACAATGTACTATTTACCTGGACTCGCACAATTGTGTCAAAGCTAAAAAAAGCCACCTCACGACATGAGAAAGAGCCATAGTTGCGAATTCTCAAAAACCCCAGCCTCTTACCACACAGGTATTACGACGATCAACTTGCTTGTTCCAAGCAGATTGGCAAACATACATCTCAACCACTAGCCTATTACCATGCAGCCACTATGAGGATTGGCAAACACAAATCATAACCCAACCCTACTGCCTCGCGGGTATTATGGCAATCAACTTGTTTGTTCCAAGTAGATTGGCAAACACACACATCAACCACCAGCCTATTACCATACAGGTATTATGGCAATCAACTGGTTTGTTCCAAGCGGATTGGCAAACACAAATCACAACCTCAGCCTTTTACCATGTAGGTATTACGGCTAGCAACCTGTTTGTTCTAAATGGATTGGCAAACATGAGTCACACTTTACCACACGAGCATCACAGAAGTCAACTTGTTTTGTTCTAAGTGGATTGATAAAACACAAGTCGCACCTCAACCCCAGCCTTTTACCACATGAGTATTATGGTAATCGACCCATTTGTTCCAAATGAATTGGCAAACATAACCCTTGACATCACATAGATGTCACCTCAAGCTATTTACCTATTACCACATGGTAACTTGGTCATCTCACGAATCACACAGACATCGCACAAATCCCAAATCCAACACCGTTGTTGGATTTTCATCTTCATATGTTTTCATCTTTACCTACCGACTAACATGTTTGTTTCAAATGGATTGACATACATGTTATTTCACATCATGGCATGCTAACCCTTGTGAATGCAGCTATAACATTAAACATCTCATGCATTTCTCGCATCATGAGTCATGTCACGAATCTTACATGCACGGTCTAATAATCTGCTCAGGTGCTAGGAAGAGGCCTGCTCGCCGCTTGATCCATATTTCCCCAATCGTGGCCAATCTGGAGGGGTTCCGTACATTGACTTAAGTGAGGACTCGGGTTCAGACTAAGATTCTGTTCCATGCACTGTTATGTCCAATCGACAAGAAGAAGGTGCGAGGGAAGATCACCCAGTCCTTACGGGAAAAGATTCTCAACAATCATCGGTGAGCTCTAAGATCGCAGCTGCCTTGAATACCTTTGGCAACAACGAACAACTAGTATTGCTCATTCGCCAACACACAGAAGGGCTCAGAATGCAGTGTCCAACTCAGATGTCACCCTTAACAACGTCAGTCCGACAGGGGGACCTCCCACCTCACACATGCTGCCCAATGCCTTTCACCAGTTTGGGGCAGGACAATGTCAAAACCAAGACCAAATAAATATGTTGGGATTCAACTTTGCCAATCCTTTCCAGCAACAATATGGTAACCAATTCTTGCAAGGATAACCTGTCCAGCCAGCATTTGCACTGGGGCCTTTCTATCAAGGAATGACCCAACAGCATATTCCCAGTTGGAGTACATCAATGGCTTCACAGTTCTAGGAACCTCAATTGACCCATTTTGCAGCATCTCCCCAGGGCAATATAACTCCTATCCAAGCACAAAGAATGCCATCCTCCAACAACCAGGAATGGTAGAATTATGGTGACAGTTCTTGGCCACTCACAATGGCCACCTAAGGAACACATACCCTGCATAAATGACAATCAGGGATGAAGGTAGCTTATCTCGAAACTTTGCAATGCCGCAGTTTGAGAAGTACATAGGATTTGGCAACCCGTGCGCTCACTTGATGCATTATCAAATAGTGATGAGAGCATTAAGGGTCAGTGAACGGATGATGGCTAAGCTCTTCATCATCATCTTGGGCCACCTAGTCAAATAGTGGTACAGCCACCTTTCGCTGCACACAGCTACCGATTAGAATAGCCTTGCTCAAGCTATGCTGGGGCATTATGGTTTCAACTCTCAAATGGAAACCACGATGCAACATCTGGAGGCTATAAGGTAGGAGCAGGGTGAGAGGTTCAAATCTTACTATGCATGCTGGATGGCCACACAAGTCAGGCTTAGGGCTCGCTTAAGTCTACCGGAGATGATAACCAAGCTTTTGGACGGTGCACTGCCATCATACAGGAACAAGTTTGGATCAGACATCTTCTCGAGCTATCAATAAATGTTTGAGAAGGTGGAATGGATAGAGCATTTTAAATCCATGGATACATCTAGAGGATATTAACACCGAAAGATGCATTTAGTTACTTTGCCCACAGGGCTTTTGAATTATTTTTTAATAAATTGAGCATTGTTTACTTGCTTGATATCCTATCAATGACATCACGCATTCTCATAAACATATACATAATGTTTTTAGCACTTATGACACATCATTTAATGAAATTAATTTTTGTATAAATGGATTTCCCACATAAATTCAAATGATTTGACTCTTGAGAGAAAGTGAGAGACATATACATGTACTTAGAAAACGCATGATAGCAATTGCTTCATCATTCAAGGATGAAAAGATCAATGGAAAGATCTCCAAGCATGAAATGTCCACTGACTCAATCAAGAGGACGAAACACGCAAAGATCAAAAGGATCAGAGCTAGAATAAGGCCAAAATGTCGACCAAGCAAGTTGGGACCAAATAACTGGCGCAATGTCACGAAGAAGGAGTCAGATCGTTTAACAAGTCAACAACTCCATCAAAACCATTCACAAGATCAATTAACTAGCACAATGCCACAAAGAAGAAGTCAGATCATTAAACACGTCAACAACTCCATCACCACCATTCATAAGACCAAACAACTAGTGCAATGCCACAAAGAAGTAGTCGGATCATTGAACACGTCAACAACTCCATCACACGGATCACCATCATTCATTGGATAATCAAATAAGAGTCAATGGTAAAGATAAAAAGGAGTCAGACCGTTGCACTCATCAAGAGTTCCTTCACATGACTCGTTACTATTTGTGGGGCAATCATCGCACCATCAAGGCTCATCATCACATACATCTCAAGCCAGCAAAGCGGCATGAGCTCTAAATAATCAATCAGAAATGCTGAACGAGACAGCAACAGAAGTCGTGGACATGGACGGCTACTGATCTACCAAATCTACCAAGTCTTACACAATTACTATCACGCATAGATAAAAGAAATAAATCAATAAAAAGTGGTACAAACAAAATAAATAAATTTATATTTAGCCTTTCAATTAACACTCAATTAGTTGAGCAAAGATTAGGGCTTCTTTTCAAAATAGAAAAAGAATGGTCCACTGAGTTGAAAACCCGAAAAGGGTGGCTCAGGCAAAACATAGGACATCGAGAGAACATCATTTGTTAGAAAACCTGAAAGGGCTAATTGATGGTAGGATTCAAATCATTTGAAACATTTATAACCCTGTTAAGTTCATCAATGAATGTAATTTTTACTAAATCTTTATTCATATGTTTATTTTTTATTGCTTGCATACCCATGGTAGAATATCGCAAGTAAACATCCAAAAAATAGAAAAAAAAAATAAAAGAATAAAATAAAGAAAAATGAGTCTGCTGGATTGAAAATCTGAAAGGGCGATCCAGGTAAAAATTAAGACGATGTTCGATAGATTGAAAACCCATAAGGGCGGTCTATGCAGAAGTTAGAACCATTATCAAATTCATCATCTCCTCCTCGAAACGGTACGTGCGCGATATTATATACCTCCAACACTTCGAGCAAATGGCTTCCAAGCGATCATCACCGACACAATTCGGGTCGACGACTAATCTAGACTTTCCTCAAACCAAATCCAAGCTTTGAACTTGAATTTGATTCAATGAACCCATGGTTGTCACTCTGAGGGAGTCACCCATGGAATCCCCAACAAGACAAATCCTAGGGGCAACCATGCACCAGCACAAGAAAAGGCTCTTCAATGAACGAGGCCCACGACACCTACGATAGATGAACATACATCATATGATAAATGTTATTCATGTATAAAGTCATTCATACATGCATACGCATCACGTCACTTACAGGTGAAGGTCATGTCAAACTGAGGCAATGCCATTCCGATAAGAAGAACAATCAACCTCCACATGAGGAAACTACAAGTATCAATGACAATGGACCAACTCAAGCCATTTCAACTTTTGTCAAATTCAAGCCTACTTAGATCTCCTTCAAGTAGCATTACAACATCACAAAAGCCTCCCAAAACAATAGAGCAGCCATCGGGACATCCCTGAAAATCTCAACCTCAAATTTCTACGTTTATCATGGGCCTGAAGAAAAATTTCTCAGAACCCTCATGTTTTAATTCTTGATTGAAGGGGAAAATTTGTTTTCTCTCAGCAATCTCAATCAAGGAATTAAAACATATGCCATGAGTATCTACTAATAAAATTCCTCATTCTTGCAGGTACCCCTTCAACTCACAAGGGACATCTATGTTAGACTCACAGTAGTCAACATATCATCAAAGGCATGGAGGGCACGGCTTTCATCCTTTCCCCAGTAGTTTCGAGGGTCACAATCAACTCGATGGTCAACTCACAAGGGGTATACAATTCAGATCACAACGGTTAACCATCCCACAATGGATTTTAACGAAAACTCACAACAGTCAACTAATCAACAAAGGCATGGAGCTCACGACTTTCATCCTTTTCCCAGTAGTTCCGAGGGTCACAAACAACTCATGGTCAACTCACAAGGGGCATCCCATTCAGACCGCAACTGTCAACATCCCACAGTGAATTTCAACGAAGACTCACAGTAGTCGACATATCAACAAAGGCATTGAGCACATGAATTTCATCCTTTCTACAGCAGTTTTGAGGGTTATAGTCAACCTAGAGGTTAACTCATAAGAGGCATCCAATTCAGACCGCAATAGTCAACCATCCCACAGCGGATTTCGATGAAGACTTACTACAGTCGATGTATCATTAAAGGCATGGAGCACACAGCTTTCATCCTTTCCCCAGCAGTTCTGAGGGTTATAGTCAACCCAAAGGTCAACTTACAAGGGGCATACAATTCAGACAGCAACGGTCAACTCACAAGGGGCATCCATCGCAAACGTTCTACAGTCTGCGTACCCTCTGGGACTCTCTACAATCCATATCTCTTTCCAGACTTTTTACAATCAACAGACTTTCTAAATTCAAAATCTTTTTTAGACTTTTTACAGTCACCGACTTTCCATAGTCCGCATTCCTTTTCAAACTTTTTATAGTCATCGAACTTTTTACAGTCCTCATTCCTTTTCAGACTTGTTACAAACAATGGAACTTCTACAATCCTCTTTCCTTTCAACTTTTTATAGTCAACAGACTTTTCACTGTCCTCTTTCCTTCTGATTTTTTACAGTCAAATGGAATTTTTACAATCCGCCTTCCTTTTTTTTAGACTTTTTACAATCAACAAACTTTTTACAGTCCTCTTTCCCTCCAACTTTCTACAGTTGGTGAACTTTCTACAGTAAATAATTCATTGACTTTTTACAGTCAATGAACTTTCTGCAATCCTCTTTCATTTCAACTTTCTACAGCTCACCATTTTCTGACTTTTTACAGTCAACGAACTTTCTACAGTTTGTAATTTCCTAACTTTTTATAGTCAACGAACTTTCTGTAGTTCATAAAATTTCTCGACTTCTCACAGTCAATGAACAATGTACAGTTCAAAATTCTTCTAACTTTTTACAGTCAAATGAACTTTCTACAATTTGCATATTTCCTGCTTTTTTACAATCAATGAACTTTCTACAGTTCATAATCTCCTGACTTTCTACAGTGAAATGAAATTTCTAAAGTTCGCAACTCTTTGACTTTTTACCGTCAAATGAACTTTCTATAGTTCGTACCCCTCCGACTTTCTACAGTCGGTGAACTTTTTACAGGTCGTAATCTTCTGACTTTCTACAATTAGCGAACTTTCTACAATTCGTAATTTTCTAGCTTTTTACAGTCACACTGAACTTTCTACAGTTCAAAATCTCCTGACTTTTTTACACTCAACTGAACTTTCTACAATTCACCTTTTTCTGACTTTTTACAGTCGATGAACTTTCTACAGTTCGTAATTTCCTGACTTTTTACAGTTAACAAACTTTCTACAGTTTGTAAAATTTCTTGACTTTTCACAATCAATGAACTTTCTACAGTTCAAAATTCCCAGACTTTTTACAATCAAATGAACTTTTTAAAGTTCACCTTTTTCTGGCTTTTTACAGTCAATGAACTTCCTACAGTTCACATCTTTTTTGACTTTTTAGAGTCAATGAACTTTCTATAGTTCACATCTTATCCCAGTCTTTTTTTGGTCAGCGGATTTTCTACAGTCCACTTTTTCAGTAAGCTTGTCACAGCTTGCACATGGGATTCTCAACCAAGAGGATGGAGGCAGATAGTCAACATTCTCTCCCCAACGGTTCCAGCTGTATTAATCAACCAAAGGTCAACCTTCAAGGGGCAATCATTGCCAAACGAGTAATTCACAAGGGCCATCGAGAGACCAATACCTTAAAAGATGCTACAACGAGATGAAAGCTTCCAGCCATGATCCCCAAGAATGCCAACCATGACCGGGCAGGTATGACTACTAAACCCCGCTGCTCTTTCAATCGTGGGACCATACTAATCTCATATTAGTAGTGATCCCACGAGGGGCAACTTGTGAGCATGGGATTTTACGCCTGACTCGTGAGTTCGATGATGAAATTGTAATATTTTTCCCTTACTAGTTTTTCACTTTTTATAGGGTCTTAAATTCATCCGAAGGAAGCTTGCTTTGTTTCTTTGAGCCCTAACCCTGTTTTCAAGGCAAATTCAGCATAAAAAACACAAGGCAAAGAAGCCATTGTCAATACTGACATTTCAATATCGGTGTAAACATTAAAATAACTCAACAAAGAATTAAGCAATAATCAAGGCTCAAAATTCTCACCAAAATAGCTTGATTGTGTAGAACCCAAGTTAATAGTAGTTCACATGACTGAGTAGTTTTGGTAATAGCAAATTGTCTAGGATAGTGAAATTAATTGAGTACTAAGTCGACTATTAATTAATAAAGCTGACTTGAGTTTGTTTAAGGGAAAATAACTTAGTTTTGCTGGATAATTAATTAAGTTATGACTTAGAGTAAAAAAAGCTGAGTCTGTGTTGAGTACCACATAGTTTAAAGTTATTTCACTCAGCTCATGCTGAATCTTGCTTTTAAATAATTAAAAGCATTTTATTTGACACGTAGAGACTTTATGACACATGTGCTACTAACAACATTTGTGAAGAAATGAAATATTCCTTAATTGGTTTTCAAGAGAAAAGGCACTGAAATTAATGAAAATTCCAATGGTCCTCACAATGCCCAAAAGTGTCAGTTTGAAATGTCGAGGATTCCTCACTACAATCCAAGTAAAAGGGATTCTTTGTCATGCACCACGTCTCGAGTGTCTCCGCGCGACTCTGTCAACGTCAGCAAGGTCAACCAATTGGAAGACTCCACGTTGCATTCTAGCGCATCTCTCTTAGAACCAGATTATTTGAAGACAAATGAGATTTTATCAATGAAATTTTAGTGCGCCTCAATGTTCAAATTTCTATCTCTAAACTTCTTGGAATCTATCTTTAACGGGAAGAACCGAAACATTATAAGAGATGAGAAATTAAAGATCAGCGACCTTATAAAGTTTTCAATGTCTACTTCATAGAGCTTCAAAGTATAAATAGAAGACTGGAGCAGACATTCAAACATTGCAAATCACCTCAAATTTCTTAAGTGCGAAAACGTTTCTCAAATTACTCTAGCTTTCAAAGAAATTTGCAAGCAATCAACAAACAACCAAGTTCATATATGTTTGTAATAGAGAGATTTACTTAGATTAACATTTAAAGGATTCAACATTTCTATAAGTTGAATCCAGTTCACATTTCTATTTAATTTGAGTGTTAGTTTGGGAAGGGTACCCAAACTGAGTTGAATGACTCACTAGTGGATTAAAGCTTGGAGATGATACTTTTTGTAATCATTTCTACCAGATGTAAAAGGCTTCTCCTCCTATTAAGCGAATGACTCACTAGTGGATTAAAGCTCAAAGATGGTATCTGGGGACTGGAGGTAGGCTAGGGTCTGAACTAGTATAAATTCTAGGTGTTGAAGTTCTATCTTTAAGCCTTAAGCTTTAGTAGTGATCAGTTCATTCATATCTCTCCCTCATTCATTTATTTTCTTATTGTCCGATCTGTTATAAGTAGTTTTACTCAGCTAAAGATTGCAGATAAATTATGTCAGCAAAGCTGAGCAGTTTATACTTTTTTATATCGCACTCAGCACGCTCTCTCAACACGCATATAAAAACAGATTTTGGGAAATATCTTTAAAATACTTAAAAGTAACCAAGATTAAGCATTCAACCCCCTTCTGCTGTTGTTAAGAGCCCGTTTACGGACCAATAAGTGGTATTAGAGTAGTTACTCAACTTTTAGACTAACTATCTTTGAGTTAAGATCCATAAATGTCTTACAACAACTTTAGTTCTGATTCTAGTCAAGCAATTCTCCTTAAGGAGGGAATGCTTGTTACTAGACCACCTCTATTTCATGGTAATCACTATACATTCTGGAAAAATCGCATGAAAAATTTTATCTAGTCTCAAAGCATACCGACCTGTCTCGCTATCAAGCTTGGTCCTAGATTTCCCACAGTTATGAGGAACAGTGTGCGTGTGCCAATAGATCTAGAGGACTATAATGATGTTGACCAAAGGCTTCTCAAAGAGAATGCCGTAGTAATTAACTACTTACACTGTGCGTTAGATCTTACTAAGTTCAATAGGGTCTCGTGATGTGAAATAGAATAGGAGATCTAGAAGAAGTTGGAGATTACCTATGAGGAGACCGATAAGGTCAAAGAGTCAAAGATCAATCTCATACTAAGGGAGTATGAGATGTTCTCCATGGGCACCAACGAGGGTAGTTAGAGCATGAATACCAGATTCGTTAACATTGTTAATGATCTGAAGAGGCTTGGAAAGGAGATCAGCGAGGAGGGGCTCATCAAGAAGATTCTCCGCACTCTTACCTTAGAGTGGGATTACAAGAAGAGTGCTATCAAGGAGGATCATGTTCTGAGTATTCATTTATTTTCTTATTATCTGATCTATTTTGAGTAGTCTTACTCAGCTAAAGATTGCAGATAAATTATGTCAGCAAAGCTGAGCAGTTTATACTTTTTTATATCGCACTCAGCACGCTCTCTCAACACGCATATAAAAATAGATTTTGGGGAATATCTTTAAAATACTTAAAAGTAACAAAGATTAAGCATTCACCCCCCCCTCTACTGTTGTTAAGAGCCCGTTTACGAACCAATAAGTGGTATTAGAGTAGTTACTCAACTTTTAGACTAACTGTCTTTGAGTTAAGATCCATAAATGTCTTACAACAACTTTAGTTCTGATTCCAGTCAAGCAGTTCTCTTTCAGGAGGGAATGCTTATTACTAGACCACCTCTATTTCATGGTAATCACTATACATTCTGGAAAAATCACATGAAAAATTTTATCTAGTCTCAAAGCATGTAGGCCTATCTCGCTATCGAGCTTGGTCCTAGATTTCCCATAGTTATGAGGAATAGTGTGCGTGTGCCAATAGATCTAGAGGATTACGATGACGTTGACCAGAGGCTTCCAAAAGAGAATGTCGTAGTAATTAACTACTTACACTATGCTTTAGATCTTACTAAGTTCAATAGGGTCTCGTGATGTGAAATAGAACAGGAGATCTAGAAGAAGTTGGAGATTACCTATGAGGAGACCGATAAGGTCAAAGAGTCAAAGATCAATCTCATACTAAGGGAGCATGAGATGTTCTCCATGGGAACCAACATGGGTATTCAGACCATGAATACCATATTCGTTAACATTGTTAATGATCTGAAGAGGCTTGGAAAGGAGGTCAGCAAGGAGGAGCTCATTAACAAGATTCTCCGCACTCTTACCTTAGAGTGGGATTACAAGAAGAGTGCTATCAAGGAGGATCATGATCTTAAGACCTACATCTATGATGAGCTGATAGGCACCATACTAACACAGATGTCTCTGAGGAAGTACTCAAATGACTCCAAGAGGAATCATGGCAAGGAGGGTAAAGCCATTATCCTTAAAGCAGATTCATCAGATGAGTCCACTAGCTATGACTTTGATGAGCAAATGGCCCTTCTAACTAGGCAATTCAAATGCTTCATTAAGAAGGACGAGGAAGTTCAACAACAAGAAGAAGTTTCTCCCTAAAATCAAGTCAACTCAGCACCGGCGAGGAGTTGAGGATGGACTGAAGAAGCAGCACAATAAAGACATCAAGTGCTTTGGCTATGGAGAGAAAGGCCACATCCAGTCGAGCTGTCCTAAGGTGAAGAAGGACATGTTCAAGAAGAGGTTCTCCAAGAAAATGAGGCACTTGCTACCACTTGGAGCGATTCAAAAGAATCTTCATCATCTAATGACGAAGCTACTAATTCAACCAATCTCTACTGATGGCCATTAAAAATCATCAAGGCAAAGTTTTAGCATCTACCTCAAGTAGAGATCATTTCATTGTCAACTCTGAAGCTAAGTGTGATAAAGGAAAAGCTCCTCAAGTTGAGGTACATTCACAGATTCCTTTATCTATGGATGAATTCGGTTCCTCCTTTAGCTAACAATCAAACTCAGAGTAACAAAACTTGATATTCTAAGAGGAAGAATTCCTCTACATAGAAGAAAGTGAGCTTACCCAAACCAAAAATGGTTTGTGATTTTTGTGGGAAAGCTGCACATGTTATAGTTTTGTGTAGGAATAAAAATGGTTATTACGATGAGTACGACTGGTGAAACTTAAGCACTGCTAATAAGGGAGGACCCAGCTCAAAAGCATGGGTACCTAAGAAAATGTAATTATTTTACAGGTGAGCCTTAGATCCGCTGACGACTCTCGAATGTGGTATTTGCATAGCAGATGCTCAAGGCTTATAATGGGAGATGAAAGCCAGTTCATTTCATTGGAGCGTAAAAGAAATGGAAGTGAAAGTTTTGGAGATAACCAGAAAGGTATGATTGTAGAGGTTTCTCTTGTCAAGGGTCTGAAGTTCAATCTCTTGGCGTCTCTCCTTCAATCGAAGAGTTTTCTCTTATCAAGGGTCTGAAGTTCAATCTGCTCAGTGTAGCCTACCTCTGCGACAAAGGTAAAAAGGTTATATTCGACTCAAAAGGATGTTCAGTAATTGATTGTAAGGCTGACTCAACTATACTCTTTGCTCCCAAGATCAATAATGTTTATATGATTGATTTATCCCCTGGCTCCACTAACATTTATCTTGTATCTAAGGAGGATAATTTGTGTCTTTGGCATAGAAGGTTGGGTCATATTAATATGAACGTGCTATCCAAACTAGCCAAAAATCAACTAGTGGGTTTACCCAACATCAACTTTGAAAAGGATAAACTATGCTCTGCATACCAGCTTGGTAAGCAAGTTAAGAAATCATTTAGATCTGTAAATCACGTAGTAACTAAGCAACTATTAGAATTACTCCACCTGGATCTTTTCAGCCCAATTCTGCTAATGAGCTTGGGTGTTAAGAGGTTATCGTTGGTGGCTGTAGATGACTTCACAAGATTCACATGGGTAGTCTTTTGTCAATCTCAGTAATCGGATAATGAACAAAATAGGAGATAAAATCTTGAATTCATCTGATGGAAGCTTGCTTTGTTTCTTTGAGCCCTAACCTTGTTTTCTAGGCAAATTCAGCATAAAAAGCACAAGGCAAAGAAGCCATTATCAATACCGACATTTCAATATCGATGTTTCAATATTGGTGCTGACATTAACTATTTCGGTACCGACATCGCAATGTCGGTACCGACATTGTATTGACAGACAGACAGAAAAAAGAAATTTCTTCATCATTTGGTCAAAAAGACCAACTTTACACAAGAATTACGGGTTATCCACTTTACAACTTGTCAAAATGAGCTGCCACAACCCATTTAGTCAATAAAGGGTGGGAGAAAAAGATGCAAAAATAATAAGTGGGTGAACCACTTGGAGGAATTTTTGGATTGAAGGGAGCCCATAAGGGTTGAGTTCAGTCAAAGAAAGAGAGGAGGGAAGTTGCAGAAATAGGGGAAGAATTCTAAGAGAAGAGAAGAAGGTTTGGAGAAAGGAAACCAAAGAAATAAAAAACAAAAGGATTTTTACTAAAATTTCAAAGGGATTGGTTTTAGTGTTTATAAACATCAAAACTCAAAGGAAGAAGCACTACTACCTCCTCTCTTCCTCTTTTTACAAATCAAAACTTGGAAGTTCTACCTTCCTTCAAAGAGTAGACCTCTACTCTTCATTTTCATCAAAAATCGCAAACTGGATCAAAGAAACAAGGAGAGCTTCCCGGAGGACTTCATGGACCTTGAAGAACGTGGATTCATGACTATGGGGTAAGCCTCTGAGTTCCTAGAGTTTGTGCTTATGTTTATATGCTTCTCCTTTTGAAGTTTCATTTTATTTTCGATTATTTCCATTTTCGCACACCAATCTATTTTTCGTAATTTATAGTATGATTTCAAATCTTTTTTAATATTTTGTTTACATGAAATTATTCTACACATCTTGAGCTTTCCAGAATGATAAAGATCATTCATATCGGTTAAGTATAGCGAAAGTTATGACTATTTGAAGTTTCAGATTTGTTTGTTGTTTTTTCTGCTATTTTCTGTGTTTTTTGCAATTCTGGAGATGTAACATCGGTACCAATGTTACAAAAATTTTCCAGCTTTGATACCGATGTTACATTTGGTAGAAATCAGTTTCACATCGTTTTGCTCCGTTTCGAATCGTTTAAGCCCGGAACGACCCGTTGAGACCCTTCTGACTTTGGGAATACATCATTAGGGGTAACAAACATCTAAATTGTAATTATTTAGGAG